>OMLP01025245.1:0-17380 GCA_900302685.1 Spondyliosoma cantharus | reverse complement strand
CTCGGCTCCCCTCGTTTTAATCGCGATATCGACCCCTGTGCGGTCGATTCACGGGCGAAGCCCACCAGCACCGTGTCGTGTTCGGTGTTTAACATCACCCAGGGTGGTCAGCCTTGTCGGTTAACCACACTTCACGACGGGAGAGGGAAAAGTTATCGTTCACTACCGCCGGCCAGCCGATTTCCATCTACCCAGCGCTCCCTCCCCCTCCTCCACCACCACCACCACCGCCACCATCAGCGTCACCATCAGCCCACAGTCAGTAGCTCTGTGCTGGGTCTCCAGGCGAGGAGGGTCCCCCCCCAACGCTCGGGGTAACTCAACAAGCAGCTATGGATTATTTCACGCGATCTCACATCTTGTTTTGAGGCCGCTGGACTCTTAAAGACTTGTGTTTTTTTTCTTCTTCGTGTCCACCACCGGCAGCGACCTGCAAAGACTTCCCCAAATGCGAGCAGGCAGTTGACTCGCAGCCGTTAGCTTAACGTTATTAAGTAAAATCGCTGTCTGAAATCGAGCCAGTGTTTTTTGCTGTTCGTCCGCCAGCTAGCGACTCTTGTCCGCTGCTGACAAACGAGGGGGGTATTTTTTTTTTATTACATGTATCTGCTGAACGGAGATAAGCCCAAACTAGATGTATGGATTGATTAACCACTCCATAGATCTTATCCGATAGTTAGCCTGGCTGGGCTAGCAGGTTTCATTTTTTGCTAGCTAGCGTGGCGGCTAACTAGCAGACGAACCCGAAATATCGATATCGCCGAGCGAGCAACGGCTGGAAACAAGTTGGTGCTGTGTCTCTGGGGCTTGTGCTTTTTTTTTTTTTTTTTTTTTTTTAGTTTAGTTCATAATTACAAGCCTGCTCGGTGCTAAATAATTATAATAATAATTTTAAAAAAGAAAAAAAAGGTGTTTCAACCACATCTTTTTTTTTTTTTGTCAGGCGACATTTTTCTGGTGTGATTGATGAGCCGTTAGGAACATTTTCAACAGGAAGCCAAAGCCAGCAAGAGAAGAAAAACGACGGCAACATAAACAACAGCAGTGTGTCGGGGATTTGTTTGTTTTTTTGGGAGTCCTTGCTCGTCTTCAACCTGTTTTTATATGTGAGAGATTTTCATTTTTCTTGCTGCACCAGCTGAGATATTATTAAGGACGACGAATGAGACCCAGTTCAACCTGTCGCCGAGTGTCCTCCCCTCCTTGAATTTCCTTTTTTTTTTTTTCTCGGTCGCTTGACACGAAGAAGAAGAAGAAGAAAAAACACCCAACAACACGTGTGTCGCTTTAAAAAAAGCTGCTTATTGTGAAGGAGCACCGTGCAGCAGCCACTTCACTCAAATTAGAACATTTTCTCTCTCTCTCTCTCGACAAGCACAGTGTTTACATTTTTTTAAAGAGGAAAAAGAAAACCCCGATACACATGCCGCACTGGAGACGAACCAGTCGTTTTGGACGTCTTCCCATCAAGAGGACCAGGAGAGAAACCCCCAGAGACCTGCAGGATCTGACAGCTGCCTCCAGACCCAACATCTGGTGCACCTTTCCTACCCGTGATAGACATATCACGTTACTTTAAAGCGAGGAAGTGCTGGCCTCTCTGAACGAGATCTCACCAGCAGCTTTATTATTTTCTCTCTCTCCCTCCTCCCGACAACACACGCCCGTAAGAAACCTGCATTTCTGCACTTAATGGGATTACAAGGACGGTGATCTAGCGGCCCTGGTGACTGTGTTATCCCTCCTGCTAACCTGTCACCCAATGTCTTCCCTCCTCAGTTTCCTTCTCTCTCTCACACAATGATGGTAGTTTGAGGGTTGAAGTGAGCTTTTAGACTACGAGCCGGAGACAACGACACCGTTTCCCCCCCCCCTCCACACCCGTCGATGGTCAGCCCCGCCGCCCGCTCAGCTGGCCCTGTCACGCACCTCGGCGCTTGATGTTGGTCATATCTGGTGGAGGACATTGTTTTTTTTAATTCCCCCGAAACAAAACCCATCCCAAACCCGGCTGCTTTATTGATTTGGTCGTCCCAGGGTCGAAAGATGGCGGACCTCGAAGCAGTGCTCGCCGATGTCAGTTATTTGATGGCGATGGAGAAGAGCAAATCTACTCCAGCGGCCCGGGCGAGTAAGAAAATCATCCTGCCCGAGCCCAGGTAAGCGCATCTAACACGGAGCTTTGTGCACGTTGTGCTGTGTGGTTTTTGTTTGCCTGTCAAATGGATGAATCTGTTTTGTGTGCCTGCTATGCAGCCATATAGGGAGATGGAGGCGTGCTTCCTCTCAAACCTGTGACTTACTGTAGATGCTCAGTGAAATATGACTGGGGAGCTTTTTCATGTGAGATGTCTGCAAACATGCAGCCACCTCAGTGGCTTCATTATGCCACCAAAACAACCGTGCAGGGGCTTAGCTTGCATACCATTTTACTTACCAAGAAGTTAACCCAGTGTGCAGATCTTGTGTGGCTCTCTGAGGGCAGGTTGTGATGCAGAAACATGCAGGATATTTGTCACGATGGAGTCATTTCTGCAAACAGTACCATCTGTTAACGGTGGCTTTTATTCCTCATTTGCTCCCAGGCTTGCTGGCTGCTTTATATAGCATGTGCCACACATTTATAGATGCTGCTGTTCCTTGTCTGTGGTTGTTATACTGCTCTGTAAACCTCTTTGATGCAGTTGCACTATCAGTATATGCTTCTCCTCCATGCTGTTTGCAAGAACCCAACACGAGTAGGCCATCAAGATGAGCCCACAGCTAAAGTCAGATTTAAATAATACACCCCCCCTCTTAACATCTACACATAATTGCACATCCTTTTATCCCTGCTACGCAGCTCGTCAGGAGCCCGAATGTGTCTCTTCAGACCTGGTTTCAGACGTGTAGCATGCAACTTGATTGAAGAGGATGTGGTTAAAATTTGGTTATTGAGAGGGTTGCTTTTCACACGGGGTTTGTAGATGTGATAGTGCATTTTGGGTGGCTTAGTCAAATGATGACCATTGTGTCTGTGTGTGTGTGAGGAACAGCGTTGTGTAGAGCAGATCTTAGCCGGGAGTTGGCACCGCTGTCAGATTTAATTTGCGTTCATCATGTTTTCAGCTGTACACCTTGTAACTCGCATTTATTAATCACAAGCTGAAAACTATTATTGACACACCCACATGTGTGTAAACCCAGCGGCTTGACACGGTGAGATCTCAGTGTGCATGTTGATTTATTTGAGCAACCATTACATTTAAACCGAGAGTGATTAAGAGGAGGTCAGCTATTCATTCACTTACTTACTGACTCGTCTCGGTAGATCAGCAGAAAGCAGTGATCCAAACAGTGCCTTACACAGTAATGAACATGAAGCCTGTTGATTTTTTTTTTCCAACTGAAATCATTTCATTAAAGGTTATTCTCTAATAGCTAATTAGATATTACAGTCCAGATCAATTGGCATTCATATATTAGAGTGAGTGATATACAGTCATTCATTACCTCCTATAGCTCATTCATCTGTGTATCTATCATGAAAAGCAGAAACACCCTGCCCTCTTGACAAGTTCAAGAGAATATTCTCACCTCCAATTCACAGCAGAAAGGATCTGAATGTTTGACATTAATTCTCCCTTCAGGCGGTTTCTGAGCGGTTAGCTGTCAATGTTACTGACATGGGTTGACATTTAAACCACTCATTTTATAACGCAACCATTTTATAACTAATAAATATGTGACTTGTGTATCACATAATAGTTCTGGGTGTCGCCTTCCCTTCAGAGATGATTTAACAGCAACATCGATGATTTTTGCATATTAAAAAAAGAAATCCCTTTGCGTCACATTACTGCTAACCTTTTGTCAAATATTTTTATGCTGGCAAGTGTTTGTTTCCTTCCTTTAGACACTTGTTGGTTTCACTTTGTGTCAGTATGGTATTGAAACTAACTTACAGAAACTTGAAGCTCACTTGAGACCGTCAATTCTTTAAAGTGAACGGTCTGTCACATTGCATTTTGTCGTGTCAATGAATGAACTCCTGTTAATGTTACACAATAACTCAATTGCAGCATTGGTTTTACATAGTCTTATGTTCCCAAGTCGTATTGGTAATATTACCACTACTGGTGCTCCTGAGTGACAACAGTTGTTAACGTTTATCAAGTTTACATACCGCGAAAACACATCTTAAATGGGAAATAGCTGAGTTAATTTACTGTACTTGACATTGCACGTATTGCAATGGGACTATTGCACACATTGCGTTGTTGATGCTGAAACGTTATATTGCGCAGCTGCACATGCAAGCTTGAAAGTTTGCCCATAAAAAATTTGTAGCTTGCTTTCTCCAAACTGACACAGGACAGATGTAGACGGCTAACCATGCTGAACCATACATGTCGAAAAATGATATTTTAAATGTTCTGTTGAAAAGTTTCTATGGATATCTTCAGACACTTTTATTGTAGTGAGAGTAAATCACGGTTGATGTCGTAATTTCAAACAGTTGTGAATGCAAGCAGACTACAGCTGCCATTTTCTGGATGAAGCAAGCTACCAACCGCTCATTAATTTTTTATTCAAGTGTTATGGGTAAGACCTGAAACTGTGTGAAAGGCCAGAATTGGAGCAGGAAGTTACAGTCGACACATGAAGTTTCTTTTTGTGTCTTTTTAAAAGCAGTTCCTAGACGAGGCTTTTTTTGGTTGAATCAGTTGACAGCTAATCTTCCTCGCCCTATTAGACTCCAGTTTAGTGAAGTAACCATAACTCCAGATCTCATTATTAAAGTTGGTGAATATAATGGTGTCGTATCGGATGATGGAAAGGATAGCGAGGCACAGGGATGTACAACAGATATTACCCTCAAGTGAAGAAGAAATTGTTCTGATTAATAAGACGAGCTATAATCGTTGTTACAGAGACAGGACTGTTTGACGTCTTGGCGGACCTGTATGAAGTAAAAGGGGTCAGATATGAATGAAACTGCTGTTAGCATAATTGAGCTAATATGACAGGCGACCTGTTGAGAAAACGTTTCTTTTGTTTGCAGCAGTGAGCTACTAACGTCACTCTAAGCTTTGTTAGCCTTTAGCACAACGATCAAAGCAGAAAACCTCTCCCAATCTACCGTACTCATATTTCAGGATGTACATGGTGACTGTCATGATTCGAAATTCAAGACAGAGTGCTACTTTTCATGTTCTGGCATAGTGGTGCAGATTTACAGGGCTTCCTTTCATCGATCGTCTGCTGCGTTAGCGTTCAGTAAGTGATCAATTGATGAATAGCTTCTATAATAGGAAATGCAGTTTTCCTCATTGAGAGCTTTAAGCAGTTGACACAAGCTGTTCCGAAAGGCTTTTAGTATTTTAATCATGCATTTAATAAACAGTTGCTAATTATTTAAATCAGCAATGACACCAAATGCTGCTGTCAGGCTGCTCAGTATTCAACATAAGGACAAACAAATTTAAATAGACTAAAGGATGACTTCACCCAAAAAATGAAAATTCAGTCGCTATTTGCTCCATGCCCCCTGCCGATGGAAAGCTGGGTGAAGTTTTGTTGTCCACATTTCTGGAGCATCACAGCAAAACAACGTTAAAGCTGATTTGAAAAGACGTTATTTACACCCTTTTCTTTAGTCTAAATCTTCACTGTAGCTGCTAAGTTAAAAGCGCTAGCGTGCACCTCGTCTGAAGTGGGTGAACAAGCTCAGCGCTTGTCGTGGGTGTAATAACATCTTTTCAAATTAATTTTAGGATGACGCTGTATGGGAGCCATGTTATTAGCTTTCCCCGTTTTCAGAGAAGTCCTCCGCTACTTCATTTGTTCAGGAGAATACTGCAATTTTGTTTCACTGCGAAGCTCCAGAAATGCTTGGTAGACTACGAAACTTCACTCAACTTCCCATCGTGATACGGACGAACAGATATTTACTGACTTTTCATTTTTGGGTGATTTTTCCTTCAAACAAAACAATTATCTGCATCTTACACGTTTTTGAGGACAGATTTGAACAAACTAGAACAATCACAGCACCTAACACGAAGCTTTAAACCATCTTGCACCAACAAAAGGGCTTTAGATCTGAAAACAGCATGAATCAAAATCATTAGAGTTAACATTTTAAAGCAGCAAAGAAAACCAGAAGTAGTTACTAGCCAAACTTGTCAATGCCATCTTCTCTTGAAATGTATTTGTTTTTTTATTAGTTTTTCGACAACAATGGAGCTGTAAGACAACGAGGAAGAAGATATATCAGGCTTTTATTCATGCACAATACTTGTTCGGAGAACCACTTCATTAAGACTAAACAAGAAAAATGTTGAATGTCACCAGCCTCATCGTTTAAACGAAGAAACACTTGAACTAACCGTTTCGTCATCATAATGATTTTTACCGCTGGAGAGCCTGGGTGCTGTACCCAAATACCCAAATCAAAGACTCTTGCTTGATTGGATTACTAGTCACCACTTAAGGAGCTGCTTTTATTGAATCTGTAATCTGTTTTAGATCATGCTGTTGAGCTTTTCCTGAAATAAATCAAACCCAGGTGTTTCATTATTGATCCTTGTTGAGCAGTCCTGCATCAGCGTGTGCTCTCTCCTTCACCGACGGTGTTAAGTTGTTGGTACTAAGTTTAGGCCTCTGTGTTTGTAGCCTTTGAGACCCTAATCGGGATCATCTTGTTTGACTGTGAAGCTATATGCCATGCTAATTGAGTTCACCACTCCTCATTAGATGTGCAGGTTGGGAGACATTGACGCTGGAAGTTAATCCAAGGATTGGCAACCACGTGCCACTGAGGTGCTCACAGTATAAAGACAACACGAGGCCATTTGACTGATTAGCACGTTATCGACCGCGGAACAAGGATCGAGGCACAGCGGATGTAGTTAAAAATGTCATCAGACAGAGGTGTTGCTGTATGGATGAACCCCAACAAGCATTGTCGACAGCTTTTGTGATTTTTATGTTAGATATGAGCTTTATTATTTATTGCCTACCATAATACAGAAGCTGCGAGATAAAAGCCTCAGCTAATGGATTTGCAAAAGCGCTATTACACCACTGTTGAGTAAATCAGTCAGCAAAGCAAGACTCGCAGTAATATGAACATTTACTTAAAACATGTCAGTTAGGTCATTGTTATTGCGATAATGTGTCCAACCTAAATGGATGAGATGGTTGCATTATGTTTTCCCTGCAAAGCCTTATCACACATATCGTTATCACGTTGAGTGCTTCAGAGGAATTACTTTAATTTGGAATGGATTGTAAAAGATCTGAGAATAATATGTGGCAAACACAAGAGTAGTGAGTAGGAGTGAGAGGGGGGCAAAGGGAGTGTATGAATGCTATCTGTGAAAGTAGCCTCTGGAAATAGCAGAACTTGATGAAACTGTAGAGATCATGTGTAAAACTGACAAACTTTTTCATGTGTGCACGGTTTCAGCAGTAGCGGTGATGCATGTGTGAAGCTTTCAGCCGCATGCTTGTTGGAGGGGCGGGGGGCAGTTAAATGTGGCACTTTGGAGATAGCGTGGTGCTGCCACATTCTTGGCGGGCCAAGGCTATGTCCTCTGGCAGTGAGGTGAGATTCTGACAGCAACACTGGAGGCAGTTGAGATGAGAGGCGTGGGGGAGGGCCCGCTGTTAGAGAAATCCATACAAGAGAGGAGACATGATGAAGTTATCCAGGAGGTGGAGATACGAAGGATAACTGAGACTGAGTAGTTTCAGTCTCCGATGGACAGAGTTGGAACCAGAGCGTGCTGTTGTAGGGCTGGGTGATATACACAGTATACAGTCATCGCTGTGGCTGCATTATGAGGCTACATATTGTCTTAGTGTGTTGTTGTAAATGTTGTCTTTTCCTGGTGTTAAAGGCTGCATTACAGCAACTGTGATAAAACACACACTGACAGTGATGAATTTCCCTTTAACTGAAATGGATGTTCATTTTGTGTCCTGGTAAAACATTTAAGATCCCCCAGTTTTTTTTTCCAACTGAATGATTTATAATTTGTAATTTCTTAAGTGTAATTGAAAACAAAAGTAGTCTCTTATTGATTCTCATAACATTAGAATAGTATTCAGTAGCTCTAAAGGGGTTTTAGAGTACTGTTATGCCGTCCGTTGGATGAAGCAGTGACTCATTAGAAAAGCACCAGTAGGCCCATTTGACCTCCCGAAGACAATTGTGCCTCAAACACTTGAAGCAGTGCAACACTTAGTCTTCATATATATCTACAGCTTTCCAAGAAGCATGTCAGTGTTACACTTGAGTCATCAAGGTTTTCTGTCATCTCCCCATAGACGCCTGTTGCCTCTAGCTGACGTTTTTGTAGAACTTGGAGCAATTATGACTGCCGATTAGAAACTAGATAACAGTGTTAGCACTGAGGTTGGCATCAGCTTGTCCTGAATCAGCTTTGTTGGAAAGGGTGGTGGCAGCCTTTGAGTTCCCATTTTAATTATATTTGCCTCTTCACCTCAAGAGCAAAAGCATAATTGCCACAAAGGTAACGTGTGCAGAGCAGACTTCCCCGGCAATCGCTGCACATTGGAGGTTTTCACAGATAAGCATTTCATTTTGAAGTTTCTGTCGAGGCAGTGAATTAGGACAGTCGGTGATTATTTTTGTAGTTGCATAATCTGGCAGTTCAGCTTGAGAATAAATGTGGACTGTGCCATCGTGTTATAATAACACAAGGTGCTAAATCCTAAAAGTAACATTGTTAGTATTACTGCTGTTGTCAGCCAACACTGAAATCGCAAATTAGCTTTTCCTTTTTGCATTTGAAAACAAAACACTGGTTTATATCAGGCATTAGAAATGACGAGGTTTACATCCATGCTGATATTCCGCTATTATTCCATCTATGACAATTTTCCAGGCTTGATAAAGGTCATGTAATCAGCATATTCTGTTCGGACATCCCAATTTAGGTCTTTTCGAATTTTGACATGTGGGATATGTTGATATCCGGGTTTTAGGAGCATTGTGTCACCTAGCAAACAGTTTGCAAAGCTAGAGACGCATGCCTAAAGGAAAAGCCTGCATTTCTAGTTGGAATGGGACTCACATACTTATGTAAACATTAAGAAAGACCTGGATATCAACTGGGTTTTGTCCTAATATGTACAAATATCACAATGGAGACTTTTTTCCAGAAGACCATTGACAAATAAGTGTGTTTGTTCCTCAGTAGGCACAGCTGCATGTAAATTGGAATATTTTTGGAATATATTCATTTTCATTAGCCATGTAAACAGCTTAGTGAGAATTAGGGGTGTAATGGTACATTTATTCATCCTGAGCTGTCATGCTGCAGACGTCACGCTTTAGTGTTTGCAGTCATACAATGAACATGTTTGACTATGGCGAGAGCATACCTAGTCTGAGCCACACTCACTTTAAAGCTATTTGCCTACTGCGGTTACAAAACAAAAGCCGCAAGACACAATAAACTAGAGGAAGAAGAAGACATGGTGAGTCACTGTACAGAGCTAAAAGACCCGTCTGCTTCCTTCAGATCAGCTGTCTGGGAAATGTAGGACTCCCAGTGAGCAAGGTGAGCAGTGGAGCGCAATTGGTGGATTGGACGAGGAACGTGTCAGCGCTGTTCCGCTAGTTGTGGGTTGTAGAAAAATGTTGAACATACTAACGCATATCAAGACAGCATTACCCAGTTGTGCCACACACAAGTCCAAAAATGCACTCCCCTGTTTTTAAGCAATCTTTAGATTTGAAATCAGACTGAGCCAAAGACATTAAACCCAGACTCAGGCAGCTGGCATGCCACTCATACTCCACCAAGGCCCAACAATTCCCTTTTGTATTCACACATAGGCACCAGCCACCTAAATCCACATGTTTTGTCTTCAGGATCCACCCATTATTCAGTGAGAAAGGAACGCAAATGTGAAATAACACCCCATCTCACCATGTTAAAGAAAGTGAGAAATAAATTCCTGGATCTGTGCCTTTTTGTGGATACACACTTAAAGTTACTGGGGTCTATTTTGGCCTGAGCAGTATTAGGAATATTGCCTTTTTTTAGAATGAGGGCAAAAACTTTTGTGCATGTAAAGTGAGTTAATTATCAAGGTAGGTCTATCTAAAGTGAAACCAAAGCTTCCAAATCATTTTAGCGCCTGAGTGAATTAATAGGAAATGACTGCTTCTCTGCAAATTGCTCAATTTGTTTTCAGCAGCTCCTCACACACCCCCTGAATCCTACAGTAGTTGCAGTCAGGCGCCAAGCAACAGCCAGAAAAACAGGTTTCAAAGTCTAACTAGTTTCCCAGGTAAAGAAAGTAATTGTATGTCTGGAGGCTTAGATAAACCAAAATAGGTGTTTTCCCCTGTTGCTCGTGTTTTTGTCGTCAGCTTTGAGCTGTGCTCTCTGAAGAGATACTGACTGATAAAAGGCTGCTCATTGTCTGTTCACAGTGCGAGAAATAAAGAGTTTGAAAATCTATAGGTTAACGATCAAAGATCAGGTTGACTCTAAAACAAATTTGAACAGGTGCTACGTTATCAACACTGTTCAATTACATGCCCACAGACCAAGCTACTGAAATGTCAGTGTCATCCTGTTAATATGTTAAATATTTACACATCTCATACTTCCTGTAGTGTTAAATAGTCACCAACACATTGTTGTTACAGTGTCAGTGTGAGGATCAGCAGCTAATGAAGGCTGGGTAATTGAGCCTTTTACACAAACTTGGCCTGTCAGGGTTGAAACGTTTTGTAATTCTTGCTAAAGAAAGATAGTCAATGGAAAATCACAGAGAAATGACTTTATTTTAAGCTCTTTCAGAATCATTCCCACTGACGGCACCCTGACCTTTTACTGCCGTACTGAAACCTCAGACTTGCACACACACTGTATATCTGTGGGTTTTGAAGCCCCCCTTCCGCCCACCTGGTGCTCAGTATTGTAAAGTAAAGAGAGACTCTAGTTTTGATAATGTCTTAAGTACAGGCCCAGGTCTTGTTAAATGTAACCCGAGCAGCTTTGCTGTCGGTGCAGTAAATAAAACAAGCGTGCTGTATAATAAATCAAGCTTTAGGTATGCACTGACATGCAGTGAAGGGTATTTAGGAAGACATGTAATTAGGTCAGGGTCTCCCACCATCACGGTGCTGCACTGTCATCCCTGCAGTAGCTGTTGGCGGTTTTGAAAAGGTCACCTAGGAGGCGGCAGAAGACTAAACTCACGTCGGGAGCTTTTGGCTCACTGTTGTGGTGCTCATTTTGTTAGCGAGGTACGCGTGCACGTTCTCATCTAACTGTGCTAACAGCTGCTGAAGCAGATGTAATGGAGGCAGAATTATGTAAGTGCAGCCGAAAGGAAGGTGCACTGTGTGTTCTTATGGACCTTGTCTGTATCCAACCATGCAGGAAGTTGACTGTATGGCGGGTACAAGCAGAGGACACAAGCCAGAACAGTGCCACGATTCTGAGAATAAACTGACTTGGTCAAGGACACTCAGGAATATCTTTCTATTTCCTGTCCCCCCCCTCCCCACTGCTGTTAACCAATGACCACCGACACTGGTGCTCATCTCATGGTCCAGTGCTCCAGTGTCCCTCGGTTAAACCCCGTCTTCATTGGACAAGTTCCAGCCTCGGTTTTAAATTGAAAGTGTAACTGCGGTCTGAAAACTGTGGGTCAAGAGCTCGTAACCTTTTTTTCTTTTTTGGTCTTTATAGGGGGTGTGGCCCATATCTGAGTAAGCATGATGCTGCCATGTTCTTTGGAGGTTTGGAGAGTAGAGATGAAACTAACTGCTGATTGATTTCTCCATTAATAGTTTTGTCTATAAAACAAAAATGTTAAACACAGCATCAACTCAATGACCCCAAAATATTCAATACTATAATGTAAGTAGGGCTGCATGATATGGTAAAAAGATTTGTAGTCCAGGTCATCTCTGCATCTCTACAGTACTTCATTATAATGCTGTTTTGTCACATAGTTTACCTTAATCGATATATTGTCAAAAATGGAAAAACCGAGGGAGCTGCAAATGTTCAATTAACAAAAAGGGACAGAATTCTTCAATTATCTCTTGATAAAGACAGAACTTCTGTTGCAGATAGTATGAGCACACTGAATATAATTTACTAACAAACAGCAGTGGGTTTAGTGTTGAGTTACTCTCTCAGAGGGTGACTCCCACAGTTTTCCTCATTCAAGTTTTTTTTGTTTTTTTTTACAGGTCTTCTAGGCAGTTTATCAGATTACATGCAGCTTCCTCTGGAGCCACAAAAGGCTTTATACTACTCATTTCACACATGCAGTCGTACCCTCAAAGACCCGTAAACACAGTTTAAAGTGTAAAAATGGAGAAGTTGCCCTTTAATGATGGATTAGTTTAGGGTAAGACTGGTAGCAGGGATGGGACCCGTTCTCTGGCGATTCAGCATCAATAGACTCAGGCTGTGGTTGAGAAAAAAGGTGTATATATCAGGAGCAGTCTGACGTTTATAGCTGGAGTTTTATGCATTTATAGTGCTACAGAGGTGATGCCTGTAGCCTCCAACATTACACACTTCTTGTAAAAATGTAAATGTGAAGAGAGGCTCAGTCATATTTCAGTAAAATCAGACACCCTTTTGGGAGCTCAGCCCTGCAGCAAACACCTTCACTACCAGCTGCTGGACGGGTGTTTGTGTTGTTGTTGTTTGAAAGGCTAAGACTCTGCTCTCTGTGAAACTGAAGGCTGTTCTGGTACAATAAATGAATACCAGGATTTGTGTAACATTCATTCACATGTGACAGCCCACCACCTCATATATGTTGAGTCCCTGTAGATAGTGCCTAATTTATCACAGTGCCAGCAGTCATCCTGTCACTCAAACTACTTTGTCACAGCAGGAGCCTCTTTGTTTTCTGCTCTGCTCCGGTCATTTGCTCCTGTGAGCGAGTGTTAATGTTTAAAGCTGCTGCTGCTTTTGCTAACTGAGGGTTTCTTTGGTTTTAAAATGTTATTTTTGTATTATTTGGTTGATAGAACATACAAGCTGACTATATGGCTACATGTGAGTGGTGTGAAAGTGTCCTGTGGTGAATGATAAACATGTTTTGAATGCACCTGTGTTTCATGACCAGACTCATTAGCCACAGCTGTCTGTCTGTCTGTACACTGTCTGTAACACTTTGAGGGTTTACGGACAGGTTTACCATACATACTGTTCTGGAAACTTTTGCCCCCAGAGTGTATTATTTATGCCTAGTGAGGCATGAGTGTTACAGTAAATATTACCAGTGGTTTTAGTATGGCGTCTGAAGTGGGGAGGTTTCAAACAAATAATCCAGAGTCAGCTGCTAATGATTCAGTGGGGCACACAAACAGGCCTCCACTAAAAGAGGAAATGCTTACTTCCTAGGTTCTTGTTCCTGTCGCTGCGTCTGCAGATGAACTGCTGCATCCACTGCTCATTCCCACCCTCCCATAAAATCTGCCTGCACAGGCCCACGATACAGTCACGTAACCAGCACAGACCATCGTCTGCTGGGGTCCTCGGTGATGATTTTTGGCTGTGCAAGTAGTCTCAGTTTGGACCTCGTGAGGTTTGAGTTTCATTGTTGGTCCCAGTGCTTTGATGTTTTTATAGGTTCAAGAAAATATATAGCCTGCAATGACAACATGTCATTCTTGCCTTCCAAAGGAGGAAGAAGGTCAACTTTGCTTTTATTAGAGTCACCGCTGTAGAGCAACAGTCACAGTCTTTTCAATCCTATGTCCCCTTTTTTTGTGTTCAAGTGTAATTGGGAAAAAAAAGTTTATGCCTCAAAAACTTTCCAACAATTTCTCAAATGTGCATAACGTCATATCCTTTGGACTGTCGTAGAAAGTCCACCTGAGTCCTTCACAAAGAAATCCACAGTCCAGCAGCATTAAACGACTTATAGACAACCAAGAGAGTCTCGTTTTGTCTCATTCGCCTTTTTAAGTGTAATCTCTGTCAACCTCCCTACAGTTGTATTTGACTGTTTTTTCATTTGACAAAAAGAGGCAAAACAAATAGCTAATGAAGTGAAAGATGAAAATTGTGATAACATAATTAATTTGAAATTGTTTGGTCCCAATAATCACGTGGTGAAAACCTTATATCATGACGGCCCTAATGCAGTTTTTTCCATTTTAAGAAATACTTACCTTTTTAATATTTAATGCTAGCAAGTCAATGATACAAACTCATTGATATTTACAAAATGCCCATGTTGCACTCTGATCAATCCCACAGGAGCTCATTAGGATATACAGTTTTCCAAATTGCTGTGATGCCCACGAGGATAAATGTTTGGATTGATTTTCAATTTTAAACATTTTTTCAGCAATGACGGCCGTAGTTAGGCTAGCACATCCAGATCTGTAAAATCAACAGATCCTCAGCTTTATGTCTTGACAAACTGCTGTTTACATTTTCAAATTCAAGATATTAGTATTTTACAACAACGGCTCGAATTTATCTTGGTGTGGTTCGACAGTTTAGGGTTTGACAAGTTCAAATAATATTCGCCAAAAATAAAGATTCCAGAGTTCAACAATAAACAGTAAAATGGTTTCTGAAGTCTGTCTCGAGTAAACCCTCTTTCCTAAACAGATCAATAGAAGATCTTTGGAAAAACAGTCTCCCATGCTAACAAAGTAACCTCTGGTACCAGACAGGTGATCATTGTTGTCTCCAGCCGTATCCTCTTCAAAGTGTTTTTTTTCTTTTGTGGTGAAGGGACAAAAATAATGCCGTGAGTGATGCCAAACTGGGCTTTTGATCTCACTGATCGAAACTAAACACTCATTTCAAAGAATCCAAATGGTCGCACCCATTTTATGAGGTATGTAATGCATTAAAGGCCGGGAGGTCCACTCAGCATCATTGTACTTACAGATAAACACCTCAGTATTACACACTGATCATCTATTAACGAGCCTGTTATCATGATGTGCACTTTGAGTTATTAACTGTAATAAATTACTAATGCAGAAGTGTTGTAAAGGCTCCACTCACTACCATTGCATCTATATCTCAGTTAGTGTTTTAATGATTCTAAAGTGGCTAAAGAAATCTCACCAATCGGCGTCGGTGCTCACTGCAGTCACACACATTTTCTTTGGACTTGATCCTGGAAACAAAAGGTTATTTATGATTGTGTTGTCTGTCTGCTCTTGGAAGAGAAAACAACAGTACATATTAATGTGAGCCAACGCTATCAAAATGTAAATACTGGAGAAATTACGACCTCATCATGAGGAGCCAGGGTTTCTCCTTGCACATGCTCGGTGTGTGCCTGCAGAGGTGTTTGTAGGTCAAACCTGGCCACTTTTCTCCGGTGTATGTAGGGTGCTGGTGTAGTGTTAATGGGCCCGTGGAGGGGGTGCTAATTGATTCATTCTCCCCGCTCTTGTTCTCATTATCACCTGTTCCCAGAGTAGAATGTATCTCTCCAGGTTCCCCCGCAGCCTCCCATGTGTCCTTCTGCCCTCCCTGCAGTTTGACTGTCAGGGGACAGGTGGCAGGGAGAGTCCCAAACCTGGGTCAGGATCACAAATGAAAGGTGGAGGTGGAGGTGGAGGAGGACAGATGTCTCTGAGATTAGGTTATTGTTGCATCCGGCTGAGTGAACTGCTAATGATGGTGTTTATTAATCAGCTTTCTCCTCTCCTCTCCTCACCCCCTCCCTCCCTCTGTTCACAGTATTCGCAGCGTGATGCAGAAGTACCTCGAGGAGAGAGATGAACTGACATTCGACAAAATTTTCAACCAGAAAATTGGTAAGTTTCAGTCAAATTTCTTCAAAGCACATTATCCGCTCCGAAGAATCAGATGAAATGCCCGAGACGTTGTAATAGAATTGCCGGTATTCAGCAGCATTCCTCATCCACGCACAATTAAATGAAACAATCGTCGGAAAGTGTTTTAGTTGAATGTGATCACATTCACACAATCACTGTACATGATTCCTCTGAGCTGCTAAGGACGTGTTTTTCAATTTAATGGAAGAAATATCCTAACAGAAGGCCCACTGCTGAGCTGCTCCTCAGAGCTTCTAACCATGTTGGTCTTAATGGGCGGATGCAGTTTATTCAAGGTATTAAGTCAGGGAAATCTCATCTGCTGATCAAAGTATGGATTGGTATCGGCTTTAAAAGGCCGATGCCAGTATCTGTATTTCAGAGTATGTACATAAAGGATCCTTTTTTAAATGAGTTTTGTAAGAATTCCCCCTGAAGTTTCTCAAATTAAAAAAAATTGCAATTACACAGAATTTGAGGCCGTTATTATCACAATATCTGTGTACAAATGTACAAAAAGCTAGAACAGACAAACAGCTCAGTGATTCCATCTGCTCAAGAAGTCTCCTGGACTCATGTTCTCCACATTGATTTCACATCCATTTGCTTTGTTGTTGTAGTTTAATTTCATGGTTCAAAAAAAAAAGTTCACATCCTGACTGAACCTTTGATCAGATTTAGTCATTTTTAACTTATCACTGAATCCAAATAATCCACAGTGCAGTGCGGTTTCATTAATGTCGCCGACAACAGCTGCTGTGCTGTTCAATGTAATGTGCACCTACATGCACCAGATATGACATCCAGCACATTGATTGCTCGTGGTCCGATGTGAGGTGTCGTTATTGGTGTTGCTGGGGTTCTTCCATTACTGCTGCGTGTCCTGACATCCATACTCACAAAAGCTATTGATCACAAACTCATCACTTTCTCTACATTTTCACACCATGTTGTCTAAAATAAACCACCTAATTGTTGTCTAGACAAAGTATTGTTTGTTTGTTTTTTATTCATTATTTTTCCATCCTCATTCTTATTTTTAAGTATTTTTATCTTATTCATGGAGCTCATTGTCCTGAAGCCCTGAATCATCCAAGTCATGATTTGTTTTTAGCACCACAATGGTAACAAATACTTGCTGTCACTTCCCAACGCAGACTCGATCGCCTGGCGTCTTTGTTTGTGTTAGTGCTTCTGTTGTCGATGCCGTGGCTCAATGCAGAGCGTAATGCTTCCTGCTTCCTCCTGCCCTCCAGTCGGTAGCAGCGCCTCTGCGCTAGCTCCTCCGAGTGTTTCCATTCTGAGCAGACGGGCTGTGTGCCAGTAGTTGTGGCGTACCAGGGGACCACAGCCGCCCTGCAGGCTTCTACAAGGTTTACTTACTGTTCTAGGTCTCAGCCCCCCTGTGAGAACAGCCTGCGTTAATTCTCCCTGCCTCCTTCTCTTTGTCTCCAGATCTCCCTCCGTCACACTTGTTGCTCTCTTTAGTTCTCTGTATCATCACCTCGTACTTCCTCTCTCATTCTCTGTGTGTGTGTGTGGGTGTGTGGGTGGGTGGGTGTG
>OMLP01025240.1:0-10274 GCA_900302685.1 Spondyliosoma cantharus | reverse complement strand
CATCCCCTCACCTCCCACTTCCCTCCATCCCTCTTTCCTCCCTCCCTCATTCCTCTGCTGTCTAACCCAAACAAACCAGGGAGGACTTTCCTCTGTGGTGGCTGCAGAAGAAACACACCACATGTCAGACCGGGTTTAAACATAAACATTAGTCAATTTGAGGTACTGGAAAAGGATATGAGGCGCTTAAGTTCAACAGGAGATAGAGCTACTATGAGGAAATCTTAATGCTAAAACCGACCACTGAATATACAAAAATCAGAGAGGGGAGCAGTAAGTTTTAGTATGTTTGGGCAAAGGTTTGGAATGGGGTAATTGTATCAAAGAAAAAGTAAAAGCAATGGACTCCATAGAATAACAATAAAAAGCTATACATTGGTTTGTTCACGTTAAAAACTCAAATTTTGTTTGGCTCAGGGGGAATCTAGAGTTAATTTTTTCATGAAGTCTTTTTAATCATTATTGTTTTAACATTACTATCGGTAGCAAACCAACTTTATATATATGTAGCCTAATTAAAGGTGCAATATGTAAGCATTGGCCAGCTGTTGTAGTCAAAACAAATAGGGGTCAGCGTATGACTAGAGAAACAGCTGACTGTTGCTGCCGTTAGCTAGTTAGCTTGGTTAGCTGAGCATCTAGCGTTCTGGATAGGGAGTTCAGAACAATATAAGAGTGTTTATAATGTTTGCACAGGAGCCTTTTATTATTCTGTTGATGATTTAAGTCAATTTTTGAATGTCCTCTACTAAAACTCTTAAATATTGCACTTTTAAAATCTATTGTTAGATTAAAAACAAACATCTTAAAGGATGGAAACACTTATAGAAACTGAACTCTCTGAACTACAGATCTCGGTTTTGTTTCCAGATGTAATTAAGCGTGTGAGGAATGAAAGTCTTTATAGGACCTTTAGGAGTCAAGGCAAAGAAAGCAGATCTAATAATTATGAACAATCTGAGTGGACTGTTCTGTTTTCCAGTGACGCAGCAGGGTGTATAATCTCCTGCTTTAATGGAGAACCTTTTCAGTCGGGACACGGCCCTGTGGCGTTTCTCAGTGAGAGGCGTGTGACCTCTGCCACACTGTTCTGTGTGCAGTCCATACCAGGGGATTTATAATCAGATTACACTAGTTATGAAAGTCAACTAGATTAGTTTTAGTGCGAGGAGCTGGAGCACAAGGCATCGATTCACAGCGGGAGAGCAGAGCTGATCAGCATGAGGGAGACTGGGCTGTTAACGTCCTCAAAATAACACCAGGCGTTTCACTGTCATAAGTGTGTGTGTGTGTGTGTGTGTGTGTGTGTGTGTTTGTGTGTGTGGTGTAACCGTGCAGAATACAGTGGAAAACTCCAGCATGAATTACACCTACATTTACTTTGAAAAATTGTTTTACTCTGCATAATTTTTTTGTGTGTTTTGTACTGAGCTACACATTGGCAGCCCAGTACCAGAATAAAATGATGGCGTAGTATGTTTCTGAGAACCACAGATGTGTTAAAGTTGTACGTTTTATACTTATATCAACATTTCTACGATAAGTGTCATATTACATTCAAATTAGATTATGAGGATGGCTGTCAAGTGTTTCATTTTTGATGAGACGTTGGGACAGTTTGCAGCCAAACACTGGGTATTATTTACGAGACATTATGACAATTTACAGCTGTGTTTGTGATGACAAAACTGAGTACAGCTATAAAAGGTCCACTTTGTAAGAAAGTTGGATTTTAAGTCTCATTCCCCAACTTGTAAATACTGAATGGTCAATGGTCACCGAATGGCGACCAACCCATCCAAGAATCTCAAAGTGTCAGTATTTGAAATTGGGAAAGTGGACTTTTACGCCAAAACACAATCTTTTCCTAACTCTAACCAAGACAATTAGTCTAAATGGTGATAGAAAAAATGTTGCATTCTGAATGTCTGACAACTAGTCATGAATCATGTTTTCCCTGCTGTCTTTTCAAACATTAGTGATGTCGAAACAACTATCAGCATCATCAAAAAGCAATCACTTAGATTTAATTGTTGACTAAAGTTTCTCACTTTAAATTTTGGTGTTGTGTTCCCCTTTTGTGTAAATTGTAATAGACACCTATTGTAGACAAGGTAGTCAGAAGAAACAAAATGAGGCTGATGGAGTAGAGACACGAGCAGGACCGGGTAGGTCAGGGGGTTCAGCTGTGCTGCTTCAGCTGAGTGATCACGTTGTTGCTGTGTCTGCAGAAAGCCTCTTCCTGACCCTCAGTGACAAGAGAGGTGACCTGGAAGCATTTATCACCTTGGTGCTTTCTGACCCTTGACCCGAGGCCTGAGATAGGGAGAAGACACACCAGAGGGAAGAAGGGAGGAGGATAAAGAAAGACATGGGCAAAGGGGATCTATCTATGCAGCCACTTCACTCATCTCCTCTACACTGTGTGTGTGTGTGTGTGCACGCGCGCCTGTGTGTAATGTGAGTGGAAAAAAAGAATTTCCCAATTTGGAATTATAAATAGTATATAAAAAATCTATCTATCTATCTATCTATCTATCTATCTATCTATCTATCTATCTATCTATCTATCTATCTATCTATCTATCTATCTATCTATCTATCCAGAATTGTTTCCTGCTCTCTAAACTTATAGTGGCAGGTTTATGAAGCTGTTTGAAGCCAAGGTGGACTTTATGAGTGTGCATCAACGGCAATATTTCTCTTGGTCAGAGGATGAAAACATTGCCGGTGGTCCCGGTTTGGTTGAGCCAAAAACCATCAGCAGAGACTTGAAACAGCTTGAACAAAAAACTGGGAGGGAGGGATGTTCGCTGGCTCGGCGCCCAATAGAACTATTAACACCTCTCTGTAATGGTGATACACCAAAGACGTTTTTTGGTCAAGGCCTTTTCAACTAGGCTGTGACCTGGTATCTAAAGCTGCATGTATGTGTGTGGTATGCACGCGCATGTGTGTGGACGAGTGAAATCTGAGCAGATATTGAGTAGAGTCACATCTCCTTTGAATATTTATAGAACTGCTTAAGATGTGACCTTTACTTTTGTACGCACGCACGCACGCACGCACACTCACGCACACACACACACAAGCACACACAGACATGCACATGCGCAGACGCACGCACGCACGCACGCACAAACACACACACACACACACTTTATATGCAGTTTCTATCCATCTATCAGTCAATCTGTACAGTAGACATTGTTGTGCCGCTTGAAACACTCAGACAGGTGATCGCACTGAAGCTGACTGTCCCGTGGGAGGATCGTATGAGGGGAAGCCAACGAGAAGAAGAACAGAGGCCGGTGTGAGGGATTGGTGGTAAGATGCCCAGTTGGCTGCAGACGGCTGGCAGCTTCATGTTTCCGCAGAGGCTCAACATCAAAGACCGTCAAAAGTATTCGTAATGTGTGTTGTGAAAGACTGTAAGTGACATCATAATATACATACATGGTGTTCGTTCCCCTGCTACATCTTATGTCTTGCTGCTGTTTCGACAGGACTTTTTCCCAAGCGCGGGTGTTTACATTTTACAGCCTGCTACTGTGAAGATTCTGCTGCGCTGACCTTATTTGGTTGCTGCAGATTTTCTGTTGCACTACAGATAACTGCATGGCTACGAATTGAAGGGTTGTGCTTTTGTCTTCGTTTACATGAGAAAGGCTGCCGGTTTGGATTAAAGAGACAGTGTGGTTTATTTGAGACCAGACAGCGATAATGGCAGAATTGAATTACTCCACTGTACAATAATGGGCCATAACTAAAGCTCTGTCAAATCTGGGTGTCTGTTTTCTTCCTGTGTATGTCCAGTGTCCAGTGTATCACTCAGGACATTATGTGGTTGAATTGTTAAATGTACTACAATAAACTGCATACAGCGGTATATATTCCGCACATCAACGGCTGGAAACAGAGAAAACAGTGGTGAAGAGATGCTGCATTCGAAAAAAAATGGTTTCAGTGGTTTCAGTGTTTGCTCGGACTGAACGGCTCCAGATGGAGTGGACACAACTGAAACCACAAAACGACGTGAAGAAAAATGGCTGACATGCTGTGCAAGCTTTGGATACTTGACACCAACAGGTCCCTACAGCAACCTCGGCTTAAATTTATCTACACCCCAGACGTGGTGAGGGCTTTGAGGAGGAACGGGGTGTACAGACACCAATGTGGCTTAAATACAAGGCAGAGATGTTGTAGATTCATTTTTGTGAGTGTCGAGACATTTTTGTGAGTGTGTTTAATCAAAGAAAAAAAATGTGTGTGTGTGGGTGTGTGGGCTTGTGTGTGTAAGAGTTTGACTGTGTAAATGAAGGTGTGTGTATTTGCGTGTGTGTAATAAGAGACACCTGAGACAGTCAGAAGGTCATTCCTGGAGTCTGGTCACATAGCTTTGATCATTTTCTCGTCGCCTCAGAAATAGACCAGAGAGGACGGGATGGGCACAAACTCTCCCTCTTGATGTGTGTGTGTGTGTGTGTGTGTGTGTCCAGGGGAGAGTGCTAGCCCTGCAGAATGACGGGGAACCCACACTTGTTTGTAATGCACAAGCCTGTGTTTGCATGACTGCACTAATGCATTAGCAGCCGTACCTTTGTTTTGGCACTGCTTGCATTTGCTGTGTGAATGTGTTCATGCACATGCACACAAATGCGTGCGGGGACAGTGTGTGTGTGCACTCATGCAAGGTGTGATCGTGGTTTAAATTCTTAGGTTGTCAAAACAATAAATTCTAGTCTCAGATCAGATTCTGAGAGCTGGCTCACTGTCTACTGCACACAGGCAAGCGTGCATGCACACACACACACACACTAAATCTGATCATCATTGCTCACCCCTCTGCCGGTGGCTTTTTAACAAGGTGTGGTAGTTTAGGGCAAGTTTGCAAAGGGAACAGGTTTACAAGGAGCAGGAGAAGCTGTTGTGGAAAGAGATGCCCTGCTCTGTGTTTGGTTTCTCGGAATTATGACTTCAGCTATCCTTGAAAGGCAACGACTCATTCAGTGCAGATCTTAAAGAAGGCCCGAACAGCCTATAAAGCCTATAAAGCAGCACACGAGCAAACAGCACTCGATGGGAAATGACTCACCACGCGGGACACCAATCATAGTGAAAGAAAACCACCCAGCCGGCAAAGCTTCTCGTTATAAAAATGATTAGTCTTTTTCTGCAGAAAAACGTCAGATTGTGTGACTAGTTTTCTGCCAACAAGCCGTCACACTCAAAAAGAAAGATCTTTTAAAAAAAAAAAAAAAGAATTGAATTTTTGCTTTTGGCTACTGAAACTTACCAAACATAGCACGCTGTTATACAAAAGCACAAAACAGTGAACCAATTTGAATTTTACAATTGCATCTACAGGTGTTTTTGTATTCCTCTGTTTAGCACAGCAGTCACCAGAGACTCCAGTCCTCTCTCTTCTCTTTCTCCTCTCCTTTCTATCACGCTACAAGAACATTTCCCCTCCATCTGCGGTTTGCAGTCGCCATCATAGTATATAAACACCAGACAATGGAGGCCACCTTCGTGGATCACTGCTGCAGTTAGTTTGATAAACAGCAAAGATTATAAATCCACTTCCAAAAGTTCAAATGTAATCTCAGACCTTTCCTCCCTTCGCTAAACAGCTCCCGATCAGAGCAGAATCTGGTGTGAGTCTGGGTGTTTACTCCTCCAGGAGGCCTGGCTCTGCATTCAACTCTGTCCTCCAGAGCTACCCTGAATAATAATAGTAATAATAATAATAATAATTATAATAATGGATTGGATTTGTATGGCGCTTTTCAAGACACCCAAAGCGCCTTACAGGGAAGAGTAGCCATACCCCTCTGCTCCGCCCGCCACACAACATTCAGCTAACATTTTTGGATTTGTAGAGATAGAGAGACCACATGTGGCAGAAATGACACATTGCATGTTTAAATGCCACTGGTTGGATGGTTGTAGGAAGTATAAATAACTCCTGCGATGAATCCTCACAGTTATCCAAACAGGCAGAGGTATTACTTTGTAGTCACGGTCTCCAACCATATAAAACATGAACCTTTTTTAAATAACTGGGTCTCTAAACTGATTTAGAGAAAAAAAAGAAATAGAACTCCCTTCTGCTCAATCCAATATCCAAATACTTGACAACATGCACGTCAACTTGCCAACTGTAAGTATGTGAACATGCCAAATTCAGCATGTTACAAAAGCACAGCTGAGGCCCACAAAGTACAGTTTAGCTAGTCGAGTATGTTTACATATATAGCTGAGCCTGACAAGCTGATTCTAAGATGTCCTAAGACCGCCACTGTACAGAGGATAAATCCTTTAAAGTTAACAAAATAATATTTCCTGTAGCACTCCCCTCAGGTCATACTTTACTTTTATTATTCAGCTTAGTTGAGCAAAACTCTATTGTCAATTATTTCATCTTTGCAACAATTTTGTCTTTTGGTGTCTTATAAACATTCTGATCAGATTCGGAAGCGCTGATAATGCATTCTTCTTAAAAAATTTAAATAAATCAGGATTCCATATTCAGACCCTTTAAAGTAAATCCTTATTAGCTGCTCCATGGCATCTTTTTTCCCCCTCAACCATCCTTCAAGTTGCCATGGCAATACTCAAACGCATGTCTCCAAAAATGTACATAAAAATGTTAGACTGTAATAAAAAAAAAAAATGTAAGTAAAAAATTATTCTAGCAAACTCTTCGTTTTAAGTCCAATCATGGGAATCTTTTTTGTGCTGGCAGTCCCTGCTTGAACTGACACTGTTGGGCAAAGTCCTAATCAGTGCACAGCAAACAGCAGTAAATTATGCACAGCTTCGAGTCAACAGGTGCTCCACCAGATACAAGATCCAGGGTAATGACGAAGATAAGAGAAAGCTCTCATTAGATTGATGCTCCCTTTGTGGGCTGCTCTGCAGAGGATTCCAACCAAACATGGAGTTTGTCAGAGTTAACCTTTCTTTGATGACGACTCTGGTCTTCTTTGGAGCTGTTACACAGAGAAGTCGATGCTTGTTTGAATAAATGCCTGGAACAAAGGGAGTATCGTTGTTTGAAACTCTCACACAGAGACCATGTTTGGTTGCGTTTCAAAATGCGAAGAGGCCCACAGGCGCCATCAATTCATTATCAAGGTATTGCAGCATCTCATCTTTCTTAGAACAGAACAGAGCATCAGGGGGGGATGCAACGCATGCTTGGCTGCCTCTCCCAGCCGTTCCAGTGAGACAAATCTCTGGAAGCAGAATAGACATTGTTAAAGCATGTCACCATGGGACGTGGTCGGCCTCACCTTCCTGTTTCACAACCCAGAAAATAGCTGAGAAACATGCATATCCACATGGACCGATGCACCCAAACATGGAGGCATTAACATCGAGGCCCGTGGAAAAAACAAACAGTGCACACACTCAGACATTCACAGGGGACTGGGTGTAAATCGAAAGCATGTTGTATGCAAACAGAGCAGGGGGGAAATCAGAAGCCCCGAGGATGGGGAGGAAGATTGTGATCGAAACAGAGAATTTATAAATGAGAGAGCGGGGAATATCTAGAATTTGCGCATCCTTTAAACCAGAATTTTTCTTGCTCCTGCGAGACATTTCCATCCACATCTGTGAACATGAACAAATCAAAAGGTAGAAACTAAGTATTCCACATTACATCTTTAGATCACAGTGAATGTGTTTAGATGTAATTCATCATGCAGCTTTTTCCTATTGACTTAAAGGAATCTTTCTTTCCAGAACTGTAGGATTTGGGCTGTCGTTAGCCTTTGGCTTTTCATTTCATTGATCCATATTGTGAATATGTAATATGCAAGCTGGAAGCCATAATAGGGAGCAAAGCAAATTTGCAGCCAGATTTTAAACAGTGCTGAGCTTCAATATTTCAAACAGCTCTCTTCATTGGTGGTGGTGTGCCAGTGGGAAAGGGTACAATCGGCATTCATTCCCCTGTCAAATGACTCTGCTGTAGTCTCGACTATTTATTGGCTTCGACTCCGATAGCGATGGAAACTGTCAGTTTTTTTGGTTAGTTATTTGGTGTTTTATTTTGTAGTTATATCCTCTTGTGTCTTCTCGCTTTCTACTTCCGGCTCACCTGTGTTCCTAGTGTTGTTTTCCTCCTGTGTTCCTGTGCTCTTCCCCAGTCTCCTTTTTCCCCCAACACCTGGCTCACATCAGCGTTCTTAGCTCTGCCATGTTCCCAGTGTCTCTCTATCTGCACGTCATACCGTTAGTTCAGTTCATATTTAAGCCTGTGTTGTTCCTTCACACTTTGTCGGTTCATCTGTTCTTGTGTGTTCCCTGTGTTCCTGATTTTGTCCTCATGTTTTCTGTTTTTTTTGTAGTTCTTATAGTGTTTTCCTTTGCGTGCCTTTTGTTCCTTTACCTGCCTGCCTCTGTGTGTCTTACGTTTGGTCCACTTTGCATAAATGTGACAGGAATCATTTCTGCCACTAATTCTTATCTATTTTAGTGGGTTTTACATAAAAAACATGCATATACCTGCTAAATTTGGTGCATAATAGCATTAGTTATAGACAAAAGTTGTATCTCCAGCAAAAGTTTGGACTACATCTATGATCCAAGACTGCTCGTACTCATATTGTCTGCTTTTGTAAGATCTCTTTCATACGTGCTATCTCCTTTACTGCATTTTGTCTCTGCATCGCTGTATTGTCCCTCCTTTCCACCCTTTGTTTTCATTCTTTGCATGTGTGAGGGGAAGTCGGGGAAATGAAAAATATGAACTGCATACCTTTCCACCAAATCAAATGTTGAGTGATTATGAGGCTAATGTCTTTATTGGCCTCGCTCGGCTCAGGTTGGCCAAAAACCTCTTTTTTTTCTCCTCCCTTACAGACAGACTGCTGCAGTGCACACACATATACAATGTATTATTATTTCATATTTTTGCTCTAAAAGTAAAAGTACCCCTTTTGTCTTTTGTTGGGATTTTCTCCATCTCCTGCTCACCACACACTCTCTCTCACACACTCTCCTTCCTCTTTCTCCTCGAGGCCATCAATTTGCTGTCAGCTATTGATCCTGGAGTGTCAGATGGAATAATAATAGAGATGTCTTGACGTTTGGATATTGAGACGCATCAAATATACATCAAAAGCCCGAATTGATTCGAAGACTTGCTCGGGAGACGGAGGGGGAGAAATAAACAAGCGTGAGCCATTTTTACAGCTGCCGGGTCTGTGTTAAATTGGACGTTGATTCACGAACACATGCATAATTGACTAGAAAAACACCCCTCGAAAAACATCGTAGTACAAAACACCAGCTTTTTGCCATGGTGTTTTTGTTGTGATGTGTTGTCTTGGTGTTCTGGCTGGCATTTTTTGGAGAGCGCTGTTCAAAAATGTCCAATGGTAGAGAACGTTTTTTATTTAACAGTGCATTTTTTTTAACCACATGTTCTTATCGTGGGCAGGGGGGCTCTGCTTGGCAAACAGAAGTTCCCATAGAGCCAACAATGTGAACTAACTGGCAGTGTGAAATCTAACAGATAAGAAAACACTTTATTAAAATAAATAGAAGTGTAGCACGGAAGAGACAGACGAGTAGTTCATGTGCTGGAGACAGTTTGTCTATTCGTTTGCTTCCTAATGGGGAGAGCATGTCTTGTGTAGCTTGTCACTAATTCACCCTCCAGGCCAATCTTGCCCAGAAGCTTTATAAATCCACCGAATGAACGGCGTGCTGCTGGGGCCAGGAAAAATCTGCTCAAAATACTGCAACAGCCAAAACACATTTTTACACGCTCAAAAATATTGCACGTGGCTGCCAAATTATATTCATAAGAACAAAGCGTCTGTCCAAAAGTTTGATAGAAACCAAAGGCTGTCTTGGTGTTTTGCAAGAAAAAACAAAAACCTTGCGTCTCCATTTATGCCGCTTCCCTTTAACTGTAACACTGGGGCATAATGAGAGTGTTGCATGACCTGGGGGGCTGAGCCAAACCACTGAATGTGCGTTGTCAAATATCAAAAAATACATTGTCGTCGATCGGAAAAACAAACCTGTTTTTTCCCAAATCCTACAAAAGTCAGCATGAGGTTTCTGTGGCGCACCGCTGTGTTTCTAAAAGTCATTGCAGCGAAACCAGAGGGAACACAGAGCCGGGCAGAGAGAAACAACTGATGAAACCCTGATCTGAGAATCAGAATGAGAATCAGTCATTCATGTTGTTTTTGGCAGTACTCCTTAACAATAGGGAATAAATTGACTTGGAAGCATCGCCGACTCGTCAG
>OMLP01025233.1:19368-49030 GCA_900302685.1 Spondyliosoma cantharus | reverse complement strand
TTGACACGACAAAAAAAAAAAAAAAAAAAAAAAGCAGGAAGACAAACGTGTCTCCTGGCAACGGGAAAGGAATCAATCGCCTATTTTTAGCAGGTATATTTTTTCATTTTTAGACTATTGTGGTCTAAAAATGGTGTTTCAGAGAGCAAAGCCACCACTGGAGCATCTATCAGCTTTGTTTTTTTTTTACTACAGAGCTTTACTTTATGTAGTTTTGTAGAAGAAATTCAGAATTTACAATATTAACGAGGACGTACAAACTCAGAAATAAGCATTTTTTCAATAAGGGAATAAACAAGCTGCTCTCAGAGGAAAAACACTGTTTGAAGCTAGAAAGGTGGCAGGGTCCGCCACATATAAACAAAGTAAAACAGTTTAAACTGTGTCGTTCTTTAAGGTCAGTTTTGTTTATTCAGTTTATTCAGCTTGAGAGTTTGATTATTTAGTTTGTTTCGGCAGAACAAATCAAAATGTAGTCCCCAAAACAACATAGTGCACCTTTTAATAAGCTACTTATTACTACAGAGATTTAAACTTTGGACAGGAAATGCATTTCTTTATGGATGGATAGAACTATGGCTCTCATGATTCAGGGCCCCGGGCCGACTGACCCGGAGTTCTGCCCCCAGCGGCCCTGCACGTAGTCGTTTGTTCGTCCTGAAATATTAATTAGTGCACAAAAGCAACTTTTTCGCCAGAGCACACGTTAAGTAGAATATACAATATGTAGCAGGGTTCCACATTTCCGTGTGTTGTCCAAAACTACACAAATAAGTGCTTTGAGAGGTCCGTCCTCTGAAATATTCATGCCTCAAACGCAGCGCCGCCCACACCCAGCTTACAGTAACTCCAATTTCAAATTACACTTGTCCCCTCCCTCTGCGCTTGATGGATTAATCAATAATACGGATTGATATGAGAGCCGAATGATCGCCTCCTGAATTACTTCCCTGCATTGTGTCTGCCTCGCATTGTTGGCACAGTGTCTGTCACGGTGCGCCTTCAGTCCAACAGGGTGATTTATTAGGAAATACATGCTAGATCAGCTCCCGGCAGCATTACATGGACCTGAGCGGCTGACTCTGGGCTCTGTTTTTGCAAATCTCATTCATCATGCCGACCTGCCGCCCGTCCCGTCCCATCCACTCGCTCTGCCCGAACAAAGGGGAGGGATGTTAACCTTAGCCAGCAATTATGAGCTAACAATGAAAAAAAAATCCAATCAAACTCTTGACGCTCGGCTGCGGCGGCGATGCCTGATGGCAACAACTCAACTGAATCCTCATCGATAGCCAATATTCATCAAGAGTCTGGTGAAATGCCCTTGAGCGAGGCATTAAACCTATATGTAGGCTACTTAGTCATTCCACATTTCACACACACACACACCATGTCGTGTGTGTGTGTGTGTGTGTGTGTGTGTGTGTGTGTGCATGCTAGTTATTCAGTGCAGTGGAGTCTCAGTTGTATGCTTCAGCCCTCAGGGTAGCCATTCACAAACATGCTTTATATGCCAGCCCCATTATTGGTAATATGCGATGTGTGAAAAAGCCAATATGCATTTCCTTGATTCCTATTGGTTGTTAATGGCCGTGTCACGCCTTATCATGCAATGGCTGCACAGGTCACCTCCGTCCACTGCACTGACTCGAAGCCTTTTGACAGAGCTGCACTTTTTCAGTCCATCTTGTCGCGGTTCAAGCGGCTCTAAGTCCTGAAAACGATCTCAGCGGGAGCAGTTAGCCTGGATGGAACTTTTTGGGCTCAGGGACCATGATGTTTTCATCTGCAGAAGTGCTGTGATCAATGGAAACCTGGCTGAGTGCTATTTTTCAGAGGCTTGGTGGAAAAGCGGTCAAGCCCCTGTGAAATTGGGAGCAGGGAATCGAGTGCTGATCAGTCAGTCTGTCGGCGCTGGGAGGATAAACTGTGGACCCTGCCGGGTTATGGCGCTCTATGAGGAACATCACTAATGGGACTGGCCGGTCACGGGTCAAATCTGCAAATGGCTCATTTTTAGTGGCCTGTATCATATATTATTATCCCAGTGAACAGGAAAGAGAAAGAAATAAAGGGACTACTATAGCCCTCCAACTAGTATCTTAAAATAATCAATAGGCAGTGTTGCAAATATGATAAAAAACAAGTGAGTAATTTGGAATAATGAGCCATTAAATTAAACTTGTTTTTGCAGCCACTGAATCAGCAGAGTAAAGGTTGGAAAAGAGCGATGTGGGAATAAACACAGATAAACTTTACGTTAATTTATGTTGCAGCTTTCAGTCGTATGTTAAGCTGCATGACATCACTCACGTATGTTACGTCGTTATGTTAACTTGTCAAGAAACGGCATCAGAGGGCATCAAACTTAGAAGTGTGAGGCCAGACTGAGAGTGAGATTGGGCTGCAGAACCAGAACCGACAAAGTATCTCACCGGAGAAAACACTTTGAGGTCCTCCAAGGCAGAAACCTACCGACAAAATCGATCTGAGAGCATAAAAAGTTGGGCCGGCTGCCTCCTTTATTTGCCTGCAGGGTTTGTTTTTTTTGATTCTGTTTATTTTGGTGATTCATGCAAAATCGTGGTTGGAATAAATCCATGGCTGGGACGAATTATCACAGTTCTGGGGATGACTGTTGATGACAGCTGCGGTGAGATTCTCCATCGATCTGATCGTGTGTTCAGTGCTCCCACCCTCCGCCACTTGAGAAAATCTAGGACATTTCCGATCTGATTCAGGTGAAACTCGATGAACCGATAACTGTCACGTCCTCGTGTCAGGACGATTCAGGTCAAACAATGACACTTTTTTTCTCAACAATGGGGACTCTGTCATGTGCAGGTGACAACACATTATCCCGTCTCGCTGTTTTGCTCTCGCGGTGTTGCCGTCGCTGTCGCTGCTAGAGGAGATAGCGGATCAAATTTACTTGAAAATCATCCCCGGGCTGTTACCTTGCACTTATCCTCACCTTGCCAGACAGACAAAAACGAGAAGGAGGAGGATTAAAGCTCAGTTCCTCTGCCAGGATGACAGGAGAGGGAAGAAAACAATGCCAGGCGAAAAACCACTCAGCAAATCCTTCGCTAACCTCATTATAACCTCAAAGCGAGATAACTGAGGCAGAAAGGGAAAATCCCCCAGCTCTCAGCCATGACAGAGGGCTGATCATTCCTTATCAGCAACATGGACCTTCAATTCACTTGATTACGGTTTTTGTAAAGGACAAGCTGCCATGAGCCGGAACAGGCTGCAGCTTTACAAGCTTCCAGTCCGGCGAAAACTAATCGGCTGGGTTCGTTAAGGGTTATACACCCACGTGGCAAAAAGATCTGATATCAGCCTGTCAGCGTCGTCCAGCTCTGATGTTATTAATAAGATGCAGTTTGTAATGTATAGATTGCAGCGTGATCAATATTTTACTGGCTGTCTGTTGGAAAGCCATCACCAAGAGTTAATCCTGCGACATTAAATCAATGACAGCTCCCCACATGTAATGATCCACAGCACTGGAATGTTATTATTATCATCATTATTATTGGTGGTACACCAGCAGAAGGAACGAGGTAAAATGGACGAGGGCACAATCGTTGCTTTTAATGGGACCTTCCAACCGCACGTCACTCGCTTCATTCGAATATGTTGAGAACAAAGGAAGGAAATTGCAAAATAAAACAGAAGTTTTAAATAACTGAAAACGTTGTGACGTCCAAGAGATGCAGTTAAAATCTCCACGGAAAGAAATTAAGTTAACTGGGCAGAATTATTTTTCTTAGTTTTTTTCATTGGCACAGAGCAAGATTAACATGTCATGTTTGTGTCCAATGTTTTCCTAATATTCATTCTCTTTTAGCTCTGTTTTGGTGCTTAGCAATTCCTAATAAATATCAGTCTCTTTAGCTGCTAAATGTTAACCCGCTTTTAGTTGTTTCTTTTAAATTTTCACAAGCTTTTTCGCTAAATGTGTCACCTATTTTTTATAGCTTGAACGTTACTGTTGAAAGTGCTGTAAAACCAAAACAAGCTGAAAGATGCTAAAAGGCTCTATAGAGCCTGGAGGAATTTCAACAATTTCACGAATGCTAGAACTCGACGACAAAATCAAAAATCACAATATTTTTGACCAAATGCCTCAATATCAATATGACTATTGGTAGTTTTGAGAAAATATTAACAGTGAGATTTTTGATAAATAATCATCAGCGATGTGGAGATAATGACTCAGCACAGAAGTGAGTATTAGAATAATCTTATGCCATAAACACTGTACTCCAAGACATTTAACACCATCACATTGTAAAAACACGTTAAAACATATAAAATCAGCATCATCAATCAATCATCCCGATAAGGATACAATATCAAATATACTGCCCAGCTCTTGAAATATATGATACAAACAAGAGAATTAACATTGAACCAGCAACAACTGTCCAGGACTCCCCGAACCACAACAGCGGTCACCTAAATCATATAATTTAATGCCCTTGATTTTTTTCCGTCATCGACTCAAACATCCCGAGATATTCCCTCCGCTTGTGGTGAGCATGGACCACGCAGCTGGTGTTTAACAGTTCACCCAGCAGTACGGCTCATCGTTGGAGGATTAGCGGTCCTCTGGGGAGGATACAGTCGACAGAGGATGGGGAACCACCGCATCTACGTGTAGCAACAGATCAATACTCCACAGTTAAACATACCATCAATCACTCGGACACATGGGACCGAGGCCTAGTGCCTCCCCCTACCCTCGTCCATGATGATGAATAAAGTATGACTCCGGGGACGATCCGTCCAAACCTCAAAGGATTCTGTCTTTAATGACTGTGCTCTTTGGTCCCTCTTCTCTTTCTTGGGTTGTTCCTGCATGAACAATGAGATACAGTGAGGAATATACGGGGCTATATAGTGTTTGTTCCTATAGTGCTGGATGATTAATAAAGATCTGACAGTGTCTTCGCTGGTGTTGGAGAACAGCACCATCTTGAGGTACTTTGGCCAAAAGCCATGCAGGCGATGCAGATCTTGTATCCTTTATTTAAGTGAACTAAATGTGTTGATTGGCGACCCTGTGCAGGGTTTTTACTCGTCATATATTGTTTTGTTTTTTTTGGTTGGTCATTTGTCACATTTTCTTCCTCCTCCCACTAAATCACAGCCTTACATATTTCAGAAAATTAGATGAATTCTAGTTGAGGAAATAAGCTGTAAAAAAGGTATATGCAATATTTTATTATGTAGTTTGTCTGCATTATATTATTAATGCCTGAATAAATTTACAGCAAGAAAGCAAACAAACATATTCTTGTCGAAAAGGAGCAGAGTGGGCCTGAGTCCAGGTGAGCCGACATTGACGGATGAAGGCCCGGATGAACAGGATGCTGACCTCTCATTCCTGGTTTTGGCGGCTGGTACCATCAGGAGCTCTGAGAAGGCGAGACGCCAGAGGCCGAACTGGGGAGGGTGTTGTGCGCATACTTCACCCAGAGGAGTTGCTCAGACCAGGAGAAGAGATTACTGGAGAGGAGGCAGTGCAGAGCAGCCTCCATTTCCTGATTCTTTCATTCAGTTTGTCCGTTAAACTGAGGGGTGTAATGAGCGGTTACGGGGTTGACGGTGGCTCCCAGGAGGCATAATTCAGACCAGATGTGGGAGTCAGAGAGAGACCAGTCAGAGACAATATCCCTGGGGAGACCAATGCGACCGGCATGATTTAACATGACCTCAGCTGTTTCTCTGGCTGAGGGTAGCGTATGCAGAGGTATAAACTGAGCAGAGCTGGAAAAAAAACTACGGTCCACTACTGCAAGTATCACAATGTTAGGGTGGAAGTCCAATGATGAAATCCACTGAAATGTGGGACCAGGGCTGCAGAAGACCAGAGGGAGCTTTGCAGACATCTTTGTGCTGAGTACAGACCTGACAGGCAGCAATGATCTCCTCCAATAATAATAGTAATGCATTTTATTTAAAGGCGCCTTTCAAAGCACTCAAGGACACCACACATAACAACAACAGTACATCAAAAAAAAAGTCCTTATTGACAGTCTCAGCATGGCCAAGGTGCATCTTACTCCTGGCTGGCAAGCTGGGAGGAACAAATTGTTTCTGAACAGACACTATGTGCAGGATTATTGGCATGGGACCTTGTTACCTTGTCCACAGTTCCCCAGGTGACTTCCCCGATGACATAGGAAGGTAGCTTCAGTAGATGGGAATGAGCTCCCAGCCTAGAGCTGCTGGGAAAGTGTATCAGGCTTGATGTTCTTGGAGACCTCTGAGACTGGACGACCCCAATCCTTGAATCAAGAGCTTCCACCAAGATCAAGTTTGGAGAACATGGTTTCAAGGGCAGAGAAAACAAGGTTTCTTCGAGAAGGCGAGAAGGAGAAATCTCCCTGCCTGTTGGGTTTGGCGAGAGAACTGTCTGAAAGGTTAGAGTTGATGAGAACAGATATGGTGTGTGTCAGTAACTGGACATGAAGAAGAAGTTGGCTTGACCTCTGGATTACTGGTGAGCCTTGGCAGTAGGAGACACAATGGCCGCTCTGACTTGCATGCAACAATTCTCCCGCAGACAGCTTCAGTCTTTCTGCAGCAGAGAGTCGAGTTCAGCCCGGCCCAGCTGCATGCATGGGCTGAGGGGGATCCTGGAAGGTGGATCCAGGAACGGGGTGAGTGAGTCCGACTCCTCTGAAAGTGATCAGACAATGGGTCTCTCCCTCCCGTGCTCATGGTGATGGCCATCGATGTGGACAGCCGGAGCTACGAGAGCATGGTTTGCCGGGAGTTCCTCTGCCGCTACGTCATCGTTAATGCAGTTGGACAGCCCATTGTAGAAGGCATTGAATAATGGAGCAGCATTCCACTTACTTTCAGCAGTACAGAGCTCAACGGAGTAGTCGGCCACAGTTCTTCCTCGATTCGTGATTTTTAAAAGACCCTTCGCTGCCTCTTTTCCTGGAGTGGAATGATTGAAGACTTTGCAGAGATTGTCTGTCTCACTCTGCCGTCACCGTCTGCCCGGAGCAGGAGGATGTGACCGTGCCTTTGGGGAGGTTGAGGGCTGGAGCTGGAAGGTCGGGGAACGAAGAGGGACCAACAGGTTCCTGGAGCCCTGGTATAGTACACCGGAGGCAGCAGCTCTGGCTCAGAAACCTGGTGCGAATGAGCTACAGGGCCAGGAGAAACAGGAGCCGAGGGAGCTGGAGTGGAAGTTGCTAGAAACGGACATGACATCTCGTCATTTAATAGCGTTGATTTGAGCTATCAGCCAACTCAGAACCTTCCAGTTTTGAAAGATTGTTCTTGGTGGTAGTTAGAGAAATCTGGCTTCTGTCTTGTGTTGGAAGGGTGACGTGTTGCGTCTACCGGCATACAAAGTGATGGTGACAGAGGGATTTTGGCCCAGATGGTGTAAATATAATCATCTTTTGCTTTGTGAGCAAATATCTGTTCACAAACGCCGCCCAAGAGGAACTCAATGACCCCCCTTTCAAAAGTATTTTCTTCCAGCACCCCCTGGTACTGCCCCTGTTGAAAAACACTGATCTAGGCCTTTATTTGATCTGTTAACTTGAATGAAGTTAATGTACTTCAGTCCATTTTGCTTCACTTCTCCTCAGATGAACAGAAACAAGTAGAGGAAGTAAAGACTAAAGGAGGGGAAATACATCAGGGTTCACCCCTCCACACCTCATTTGATAGCATTTCAACCCAAACCACTGCCACCCATTTCCAACAACCACAGGCAGGCAATCAGGACTGTTTCCACTTAACAACCAGATTCCAGCAGGAAAAGAGGCATGAAAAAAAAAAAAAAAGCCCAACCTTGGTGGGGAAAGAGAATGTGAACACACGTGGCCGGGTTGCCAGTCTCTGTGCTCACTGAGGTGGAGGGCTGCCAGTCAGCTACATGTTTGTCTTGGCGGCCTAACACGGAGCGAACGGAGAATAAAGGAACCTCCTGTGCTGTCAAGCAGAGGATTGAATATCAGTGTAACTGTCCAACAGCATCTCACCTCATCCTCTCCTGGCCTGAGTGCAGGAGAGGCCAGTATCCAGAGACCAGACCTGAGGCCGGGCGGTATGTGCGAATCATTTTATCATTTACTTTGCTTGGAGGGATTCACCGCTGTCAGGCAGGAAAGCATCTCAAACTGAAATGGTGTCAACTTTCTATCCTTAATCTGATAAACACATGTAATTTGTCATATAAAAGCACTGATTGATACACCCGGATCTTTAAAAAGGCAAATATAAATCCAAATATATACTTCAAATCAGGATATTGCCCTTTTCACCCTTCTTCGGATCTGTGTTCAAACAGGCATTCAATTCATTAATCATTCATGTTATAATTAGAAACCTTTTCACGCTGAGGACATGAAAAAGATATTTATTTAGCACTTACGATGGGATTCATCTCTTTTCTTAAGCTTTATTTATTCAGGGAGGGTTCAGTGCAGACGCACACATCCACACCTGGAAGCTGCCGAGCACAACATCAGGTTTGCAGAGCAGCTGCTGGGGTTAAGATGGTCGGGCAAGATTTACACCTGCTCTGAACAAAACTTGCCTCCCTTACCTTTCGGCCACCAATCAATAAATCACGTCCCGTCTTCCCAGCAAGCCTTTCCAATAAGGCTGCGTTATCCTGGTTGTGTCTCGTTGTGACACCGACTCTCTTGCAGCACTAGAGGGAGCTCCGTGCCAGCTTCTCACAGCAGACTGCTCAGGCCTCCTTCAATCAAAATCCCCCCTGGAATAATCACTAATGGACATAACAACACACTGACTTACACCAACTCTTTTTCAGTTCATCTATTATAGAGCATGTGAGCAACAATGTGAGGAGGCATGTTAATAAGTTATGAATGTTTGCAGTTGGTTGCTGGCAGGAATTCAGAAAGCAGCAGAAATATGTGCAATAACTGATTGTGTTGGGTGATATAAAGGATGTAAGTCAGTGGGAAAGTCTTCAGAAAACAGGATTTATGTGTTTTTCCCCTTGTCCTTATACAGCCTGCGTCTCTTTGACTCCACTAAGTGGGATGTGTGTGCTGTGCCATCGCATAATTAAGATTTATGTCAGCCTTTAAGGTAGGAACAGTGATTTTTTTTTCGCGGGGTTTCCCACCACGTCAGTCTACATCAGAGAAGGTTGGAAAAATGTTTCCCTTTGGTGAAAATGAGCTTTGAAAGGGAAAAGAATAAAATATTCGACTGAGAGATTGGTGGAGTGTGAGACGCATGTAAAGATATTTATGACGCCGATTATATTTAACGATTATTCAGCCAATCCCAGGCATAATCTGTTGAAGCTGTTATTGCCACAAAATCCATCAAGGGATACATCTTTATGACAGCAGACCCGCCTTCTGCTGTTCTCTCTCTCTCTCTGGATTTAGTTTGACATCAGCAAGCCAGTATTGACCTTTTAGTAAATGCCAGACATTCGCCAGTTAGTGCCATCAACTCTCCATTTGATGGACGTTTCCTTGAGATGCTTGTTTTCGGAGACACGTCTGTCACTTTCTTATAAATCTACAAATGTTGACATTTACTATCAGCGGCTTCTGTATAACATTAACCCGTTTCGGCTTTCAGAAACCCGTCTGGGTTTACGCTGACACTGCCGATCTATGACCTGATACTGTTGCCCCTAACAGAAACACCATGTCGTTCATTATGAGCCCTGCAGGCTTGGACAAATAGCAGTTCAATCTCCCATTCAGGGCCAGTGAAATACGAGCCGGCCCTCTCTCCCGACTCATTCTTCGGATTACCCCGCTGTCCACAGTTTGCACAGACGTCCCTCTATTTCTACTGTAACCCAGTTAATAATGGCCATCACAGCACAAGGTATGCATTATGTAGGGAACCAGCTCTAGTTTTTAAACAGATGCTATTCATTTCTCTTAAAGAGAGGATGGGATGTTAAACGCTGAAAAGCTTTCTGTGTCGTATATTTTGCTTAAAAACTGTGTGATGCTGATTTATTCTCAGTTCAATCAAGAATATTTCTCAAAATAAACCGAGTGTCTGGGGCTCAGTGAAGGATCTCATCTTTGTTATTTGAATTTCGTTTTCAGCCCGACGCTGGTGTTCTTGCTCCAGGCCACAGTTTCATCAGATTTCACAAAAAAAAAAACGATTAAACTCTGAACTCAGTCTTTGTACAAATGAGGTTTTCACATCGTTATAATGTCTTTGAGCTGGACACACGCCGTTCTCTCTCGCACGCACGTCACTTGAAATGAGAATAACAGTCTGCAGCTAGGCTAGCAGCATGTATCAGCATACTAACATGCTTACGATGATGTAATGGGCTCACTCATTGTCTACTCACCCCCATGCTGATGGAAAGTTGGGTGAAGTTTTCGAAATCCACAAAATATTTTTCAAGGCCGAAATCTTCCCTGTAGCTGCTGAGCTAAAAGCATTAGCTTAACATCTCGAGGACATTTTCAAAATTAGGTCTTGTGTTCCTACAGTTCTCTTCAATTTAAGGCTTCGGGGTTGAGGAAAGCTAACGCTAAGGAAATGTGGGAACATGGGGCCTAATTTTGGAGAAACATCTTAGAAATATGGGAACTGTGGGAGCATAGGCACGCTCCCCGTCTGAAGGGAGTGCACGAGCTTGGCCGCGTGTTGAAGGTGTAAATAACGTCTTTTCAAAATAATTTGGCTTCTTGCGGCTTCCAGAGACTCGGCTGTATAACATGGCTCCATACAATACAGCTCGTCATGCACAGACCAAACCACAGGCTAACAATTTTAGCTTAGCAGCTACGGCCAAGATTTCAGCTTTGGATTACGCTGGACGAGCTGTATGGAGACATTTTATGTTTCTTTTTGGTTGTTTTGGAGGATTTTAAATCAATCTTCAGTTGTTTAGGAGAATGCTGCAACACTGTTTTTCTGTGAAGCTCCAGAAATGTTTGGTCGGTTTGGAAAAATTCCCCCGACTTTCCTTTGGCACTGAGGTGGGAGATCATGACTGAATTTTATCTGAAAGTTATCCTTTAACATGCTAATGGTTTAGCATGTTAGGATGCTCACTTTTGCAGATTCAAACAAAATACAAAGTACATATAATTGAATACATTTCGTGATATTCCATCAATCAGTTGTCGAGACGTCTCAGTCGGGAGTCTCAGTCGCCTGGTGTGGCGAGAAACCCACTGAAATTATCTTGATTGGTACAATTTAAATTGAAATTAGCAGCGAGATTAGGTTTAGGATTGTGGTTTATGTTTTGACAGCTACAATTTCAGCAACGCCATGTTTGTTGTGCAACCTTGTGGTAAAAAAAAAACACCAAAATTGTAAACTTCAGTCACAAAGTAAAACATCCTGTCATAAGGTTAGAATCAAAAACAGATCATCAGACATTAGAGTAAACTGATCCATCCATTTAACCTCCTCAACTTTGCTTTCATTTCAATGCCAAGCTTCTTATTTCTCAACATCTCTTTCATTTGTTCCTTTGCTGGTTGGGGAATGTGTTTTTCTTTTTGTTTTTTTTAAGGCAGGGACCACACCCGCCAACTCGTCAGGGATTCTTGGATCGACGGCAGACGCCTATCATCGCTCTATTGCTTCAGAAATTCAACAATGATGAATGATATCTCAGCAGGTAGGAGTTTAGAGTCTTGCTCAAGTACACTTCTGGGCTATTTCCAATGTCATAACATATCTATAAATACTACAACTGAGTTCCTGGGGTCCTCAAACAGTTTACATGTTTCAATTTTTAAACATCATGGACTGTATATGAGAAATCTGTCTTCCGTAATCCTGGTAGCGTTGAGAAGTACCTGATTTCTTGGGGAGAAGGCCAATATCTTGGTCACGTTGCAGGTAATTTGGTATCTAAGTTGCTTTTTACATGTGAGCATGTGTCTAAAACAAGTAAGTGTTTCCATTATGAGCTCCTGAAACGCCTCGTCAGTAGTCCTGCCTTTATTGTGACATCACACTACATACACGCATAATTTATGGTAGAACTGAAGCTAACAGGAAGCTATAAACACAACAGATCCAACCAGATACACGTTGAGTGTTTGCTAGCTCAGACGTGTGTGAGCTGACCAATCAAAGCATGAAGGGAGAGGGCCTTAAAGAGACAGGAGCGTAAACAGAGCGTCTCAAGGCCCATTCACGCTGCCTCTTTGAGGCGGGAAACAATTTTGTTCTGCCTCTGATACACCAGGTACAATCGAGCCAGCAGCGTGGGACAGGGGTGTGTCGGACTGATGGCGTCCACAGTCTGACAACTAAACAGATCCTTCGCTCATCAAATACAAGAGAAATGTCCCACACAAAGCAACGGTACAGGACCAAACAAGTCAGAGCGTCTTCAGCTTCTTGTATCAGGACAAAAATACCAAATTTACATGTGGAAAAGTGTCTGTCATCCTGTCTGTTCGCCACATTTCTGCCCGAAAAACATTGTCCGTCCCCGGCAGTGAGAGCCAGGCAGCTCCCCCCGGTTGAATCGCGATTTAGAGCAAAAAAACTTTAACTCACATGTCTTTAGTGACCGTCTCTGGAAACCTATATAGAAAAAATCCCTCTGGACCAAGACTTCAGTCAACTTCCCCCCAAAAAAAGTGGTGAGAGTGAGAGCCAGACAGCGTCGGATATTTACTGCCGGTCTTCATGTAATTTAGAGCAAAAGACGTAACTTTGTCACTTTGAACGTTGGATCAGGAACCCAATCACAACACTTTCTAACAGCATCCAAATGATTACAGACAGTCAGCAGATACATGTTTAGATGAACAGGTAGAAACACACAGATCTGATTGTTATGATGTGTACTATCAACGCCTCTCTTGGTTCCACAGCGCCGACGTGCTGTATGAAATGACGTGTAGAGCATTAAACCCTGTAAACTCATTCTAAGTACAACAAAATACAACTATGAAGCTGAAAATGAGCAAAACATGTCTTCTTTAAAGTTCAAGTGAGGAACAAGGGAGAACGTTGTGGCTGGTCTTTTCTGTTTTTCTAGCTGCACAGATGGTTTTTGGTTTTGAGATAATTATCCTGAGTTGGATATCTCAAAAATGAGAAGCATCTGTAGAGGAAGATAACACTCAGAAGTTAGTGAGAAAAATCTGTTTTTCATGATTGAAAAATTCTCTTCAAAATGTATAAAACAACTTGTATAAATTTAAATTAATTAGAAAATTTCCACTTCCCACAAGAGAGCTGTGAAACAGACTGCACACGATCCAACACCGAGCCTCCTCCGCTTCACAGGTCACACTTTTTCCAGAGAAATGATGATTTTAAATTCCAGGAACACGAATCTGTGGATCCTTCGCGTCAAGACAGCGTGTCATCACATCCACGATGAGGAGTTAATTTCTTTAGCAGGGAAGTGACAGAAACGCTCGTGTTGAGGAGAGTACGGCACTCTGCAGGAGTTCAAGTAAATATGTCGCGTCCAGCTCATGACGCATTTCTCTGTGCGTGATTTATCACCAGATAATTTGTGGACAAAATGGTATGAAGGGTCAGGAAAGGTTGAGAAACCCTCGACTGTGACTGTCCCAGTGTGCAGAGAGGTGAGGGTAGAATAACACGTGTCGATGAGGCATGGCTTCCACTTCACTGTGTGTGTGTGTGTGTGTGTTTGAGCACCCACACATGAAACACAAGCCCCCAGGGAGTGTTTTTTTGGTCCTCAAGTGTACTATATAAACAGCTAGAGCTGGAAAAATCTTCCCACTGGAATATCATTTCAACATCAAATTTACGAGTGTTTTCCTAGCGGCTTGTGATGTCAAGTTTATTTAATCAGCGTGCACAAAAGCCCAAATCGTCAGACATGTTTGCGAACAAACTGGCTGTCAAAAGCCGTGCCCAGACTTGATAGGCCCCCGTCGCAAGGTGCCAACCAGCCTTAGGTCCTGTTTTTTTTTTTTTTTTTCATGAGCTTTTGACTTTGGCAGCGACTCGCTGTGTGAACAAACACTGACAAAATGAAAAGGAAAACTTCTTTCTGTGTGTTTGTGCTGTGAACGGAAAAGATGGCATCTATCCCGTGTAAAAAAAAAAAAAATGTAATAATTCAGAAAGAATGTCAGAGACTGTTAACACAACGACGGCGGTCTTTAACAAATTGTTAACATTGTTGACCAGCTCCCATTTATCTCATTACATGCAGACATTTAAACACATCTTCACAGTGACATGTAGCCTTGAGCTACTTAGCAGCTAACTTGAATCAAAATGTTTCTATGTTGTTGTTTAGACGAGCCTGTACAGCGTCGCAGGGATGATGTATTTTTGGAGGCTAACCCAGAAGTTAGCGTTGCGTTGGTTCCCTCCTCAAACAGCCCGTGAGACTGTCTGGTTGGATTTGGGATCATTGGAAAAATCAGTTTATGATACTTATAAAACACCACATTTAACATCAAGCTGGAAACGAACTACAACGCGGTAGCATGACGTCACCATACACACTTTAATATAAATTGATCAATCTACAAGCTGTAAAGTTCCAATTTTAGTATCAGTGCCTGTATTTGGCCCAAAAGTGAAATTAAAGATGAAATTGCAAACCAAAAAATTGTGAAACTCCAGAGTGTCGTACGACTTCAGGAGGTGGGGGAAAGTTTAAACTGAAGCTGAACTCAGGTTTATGTTAGAATGTGGTTCGTAAACCCAGGGGACACTTTTTAATGAATGATTAATGAAACGCTGAAAGTTTACTGAAACGACTGGAGCAGCAGCTAGCTTACGTCAGGACGAGCCGACGCTTGTTCTTAAAGAGACGCTCAGCGGTTTTCATACAGTCGGCTAAAACAAACCTCTGACATCATGCCTGTTAAGCGACCGTTTTCATTTCCTGTCACACACAGTAAACACTCCATTAGGCTACGTTATGTTTATGGCTGTAATCTTTTATCGCCTCATTATTCCAGCTTGTTACGGAGGATGAAGGGTAAGAGTCACCTCTGAACGCCTCTGAAGAATTATGAAACAATCAACATGTTTTACTTTCTTTGAGATAACCTGCCAGGTCCAGATCTTTACTTACAATCCAGGGACTATTTTGCATGTTGTGGATTTGTTTCACCTGGTGTGTCACTACCTGGGTCATGTGAGTGACTCCTATAGGCCGGGCCACGTGGTGCTGATTGTCTGTTTGGAGCTCTGATGAAGACCTGACCGGCTTTTTAATATTTCCTTCCTCGTTTCTTGATATTTTTTGTTTTTCGATTGCCTGGACTGTCCTTATCTCCCATTTTCCAAGAGCACCTGACACAACTTTTCCTAAAATTACAAGTAATACTAGTATCAATGCAGTCATAGTGGCTTTTCTTATAATTTTGACTTTTCTTGACGGTTGTGTGCTTCTGTTTTTCTCATTTCTGACTCTTCGTTCATTGTTATTTCTTTCTGGCCCACATGGGCTTCCATAGATTTTGGGGAAATTACATTTAAGAGAGACTGTTTACTTATCTAACCCACATCATGACTCACGGATGGATCCAACCCACGCACACAATCACAATCGTCACGCTTTAATTTGCTTCAACGATCAGAATTACACGCCTCAAACACCCTAATTGAAGGCCACTGAGCAAACAGACACTAGACTGTCTTTATCTACAATCACCTGCAGCCACGATCAACCATAATTTACTAAATTATCAGTGCATACAATCTTACAATCATGATATCTTTGCCCTTTCACTCGTCTGTAAGTAATCCAGGAATCTTTCTCGATGATTGAGGTGTTTTTCAGCCGCTCTAATGAAACCTTACGTCCTCCATCCTGATTATTGCTGCCGACACAAGACGATGTATCTCAGAGCATAAATAGTTTCCCCCGTTACCCGAGCAGAGAGTACGTTCATAATTACAGCTCCTACACGTGTGCATTCATTTCCCAAAAAAAAACACCTTTACATTCAACATTTTCCAAAAGGGAACCGTGCCAGGAAAACTTTATACGCAAGGTGTGTTCAGTCGAGGCGGAAAAAACTCCAGAAGCTGCTTTTTTTTTTTTTGCATAAATATATCATGATAACATAATAAGCAGGCGGCCGCAGATCAAAGTCAGGCACTGGAGTGAGTTAGAGAGTCCACCCGGAGAATAACTGCTAATGTGCTGGAGGTACGGAGGGCGTGATGGAACAAACCTGGGGGAGAGACGGCTGTCAGTGAAAGCTGCTATTATAAATGAGTAAGAAACCTTCAGTGACCGCGAGCCTGGTGGAGTCACTGTTGACTCTCCAGCAGGCTGTTTGAGTTAATCGAAGATGTTTAGCCGAGGGGATCGTCGCTTTGTGAGTTTTTTACTCGTTGATGTAGTGAACTGCTCTTCCAGGAGGCGCCTGTCAATCGAGCACCAAGTCCGACGCTGTTGTTTCCTTCTTCTTGGTATTTGATGTTAAAACGAACTTCTTAGCAAATCTCTGGCGGTCGCCGGATTGGACGCCGTTGGATACTCTGATTGGCGTTGCGCTGGCGAATCAGCGCGGTGTGTGTGGGAGGGGCGGTGGTCATTTCCTGTTTTCATGTTTTGGATTACTGGCACGAGCCACCCGATGTTAAGGAGGTTTATTTCATCTCGCGTAAGCGCAGAACGTACACGCCGCTGTGGAGCTGGCAGAAGTCGAGGTCGGTGTGTTTCAATGCAACTTTTCTGCCGAACGGGTCAGACGAGAGGCGACGGAGTGGTTGGATAAAGGCAGTTGGCCGTTGGTTTGAGTCGGGGCGGCGTGTGGGGGCCTTTAGTCGAGACTGAAATATCACCTGCTGGATGGATTAGCACAGAGTTTGGAAACAACGTTCATAATCCCCCAAACATTGAATCCTCCTGAATCTGGTGATCCTCTTGAGTTTTTCCTCTCAGGCTGACATTTGTGGTTTTCGAGTGTGATGTCTCATCAGCTGTTGGATGGATCGCCGTTAAATTTGCCTCACACGTTCAAGACTCCTCAGGGTAAACTGTCGAAAGTGCGATGCGTCCGGTATTTTGGTTTTCGTGACGCACCCATCAGCCTCAGCCGTACTCGGTGTTTATTGCCGATCACCAAATGTTTGCGTTTGTTAACATGTTAAACTAAGATTGTGAACACGCCTGTTAAACATCAGCGCGTTAGCATTTAGCTCCAAACACAGCCTCCCAGGTCTGCTCAGTTGTTTGACAGTTGGTGGTAATCGCTGCTCATGTTTACGGCCCACTTCTTCTCCTGTTTATTGCACATTAACTGAAGGCTTTTAAACACATTTCCTGTCGGCGGCAACGACAAAGTCAAACTGAGTGCTAAAGCTGTCGAAAAAACTAAAAAACTGCAACCCCCTTTTTCCTGAAAGGTTAGCGTAGACCAGTAGCGCGATGACTCCAGGACTGGAGAATGGATCACAACAATAGAACGTTAAAGGGGCATTACGTAGTTTTGGAGAAGAAATTCAGGAATCAGGAGAGAAAAACCTTAATTTTTTTCTGCCTAAACACTAAATAAAGAAACTCTTTGTCTTCAAACTGCCTTTAAAGGAAAACATAGTTTCACACTGTTTTACTGTGTTTACATGTGGCGGACCCTGCCACCTTTCTAGCTTCAAACAGTGTTCTGGGACCTTATTTTCCTCTGAGAACAGCTCGTTTATTCACTTACGGAATAAAAGTTTGTATTATTACCTCATTAATATTGTAAATCATAAAATTCTGAGTTTGCGTTTCTTCTCCAAAACTTCAAAGTTCCCCTTTTCAGTTCTCTACTGAAATATCTCAACAACTATTCAGCGGATGACTGTGAAATGTAGGACGCTCGTTCACGGTCCCGAGCGGAAGCACTGGAATAACGTTTATCTCCGGACTTCACGTAGCAACATCATCTGGACACAATTTGATTCTCGCCAATACTTTGCCGGATGAATGAATACCTGCACAGCTATTGACGGTCTAATCAGCATCAGCTGTACAGTTGCGGTTAAGCGCCAATTAGCAAATATTTGAATGCTAACATGCTGAAGCGGCGCGGCGAGCACGGTAAACATTTGACCTGAGCATTTATCTCAGGTGCAGCCTCACGGAGCCGCCAGCTGGCTGCACACTCTCAGTCTTCTGTTACAATAAAACTTGAAGTCCACCCAAGAAAAATAATTTATCTTTCCAACAGTGATTTGTCAAGGTTTTTGGCAGGAACTGAAAAAAAAAAAAAAGTGATGTCTCGCTGATAGAGGGTTCGGATCAGATCATGGTTCTGGAGGAGATGGAAAAACTTATCGTCTCTGCAGCAAGAATAAAAAAAAAAAGAAAACACACAGCGATCGCCCCGTCTTAACATTTTACTGCAGACTTAGTTTACTGAAATATAGTGCATTAGAGAGATTAGTACAAAGTGTGGATGGCTTTCAGGCAAAAGCGGCCGTTTTGATGAGCAGTTTGACATCAACTGGTAGTTTAAAGCACGTCAGTATGATCAGGTAATGAAGTGAGTGAACTCCAGTGTGCAGTTAAATCCTGGTGAAAGTGAGCCGAGATGGGTTTACTTCCCGTAACATCCTGGTCAAAACTTTTGCTAAGTAACAGCTGCTTGCGATTTATTAGGGGAACAATTTATGAAAGTCACCTAAAAAATCGTTGGCTTCGGAAGAAGGAGAGGCTTTATTGAGCAACAACTGAACTTTTAACAGGCTGTCATGATGGATTTGGCTGATCCGGAGCCGTGGAGCTCTCCTCATGCATCAGCTAAAGCCTTGTATGGCTGATGCAGCTGAAGAATTCTGTTGTAAATGTGCCTTGTGTGTGTCGAAAACAGGGAAACCCACCCAACTCAATACGCCCACAGTTTTATGTGCGGAATGGTTTGCTGCGTTATAAATCTTCATAGCCAGAAGTAGCAAAGTGATTGACGTTATGAGAATTCAAGAATACACAAATAAATACTTTGTGGGAATGTAGAATGGATTTCTTTTGTTTTTTTGACGAGCTGCAAAACCAACTGAGAATGCTGTGAAAACCATTAAATGGACCTTTTTTTTGTTTTACATTTCAGTGTCTGCTTCCTGTTAAGAGCATGAACCAATAGTCAATCATCCACAACATTTTTAAATTCAAGTCCCCAAAGTTGAACCAGCTGCTTCATTTGCACAACAACTTTTTTTTTTTTTACATTTTCTTCCGCGGGTTATTTCTGACAGGTCCTCGTGGTTTTTAATGACCGCTCATAAATCCTCTTTTTTTTTTTTTCACAAAATGTTTTTACGACTTGTGGCTGGTCACTGGTGATTGATAGCCAGTGAAGTGCTCCCAAAACGGCGCGGCCATGTTGACACTGGCACCGCACAACTTTATCCAGAGACTTGCGTTCGCTCACATCCCTGCCCAAGTCCACAGGCAGAGAGGATAAGACTCAGTGAGAGGAAGATGTTTAACTGCTTGCTGAAAGCTATGAATTAAAATTGGAGTGAGACAGAACTTGAAGGAGACGTGATCTTTCCGTCCACGTTGGGACTAATCCCACGTGCGGCACGAGCCTCGTTTGATCGGAACTTTAATGCGATCGGGCCGAGGAAGCGCACTCACCAATCAATCCGTGTTCCCTGCGCATATTTCCTCACCTTGCTCAGAATAAGAATCATGGATCGCAGGAGTCATTTCAGGGATCCGATCCAGGATTGCAGGAATATAGTTACTGGAACAGCAAACCGACAATGACATCATGCTCTTAAAACTAATGGCTATTATTCAAAAACACATGGCCGCCGGCCACATGTGTAGTCCGGCCCACACCCCCCTCCTCCTGCCCCTTTGTGGACTTGCGCGAAAAAGAAAACAATTGTTTCTCTGTTTTATTTTATTTTCTGGCTATCCCCTTCTCCCGCAGGATTTCAATAGCTGTTACAGTCGTAATCGCACTATGCGAGCTGTACTAGCGAGAGGCAAACAGCCGGAGGTTCTGGGCGGTTAACAGCCAGAAGATTGATATGACTAATCTGCCAATTTGACTGCGATCCCAGAATTCCAGAGGAACCTGGTCTCACACAGCGAGACACAGTGTGCCGACTCATCCTTCTTCCTGAATCTTGCAGACAGGCCCAGAGACATTAATGGTTTGCTCTGAAGCTCCGGGCGAACACAGAGCCAGAAACACGTCCGCATTTAAATGACTTTGTAGAATTTATGCAGTCGCACACTCCGGAGAAGCTCTCGTCATGCAAATTGTGCATTTTTGGATTCTGAAGTCGAGTCCAAACTGTGTCAAAGATGATGCATTTCATATTTTCTTTTTTTTTGTTTAAAACTACAGGAAATCATGTCAATGCTACAATCCATATCCCTGTTGTATGGCTGACTGAGCTGCCTGCACACAAAAAGCTCCAGAAATGACCCTTTAAGTTGCTGGCTACTGATGGTGCCACCACCGAAACACAGAACACAGCTATACCATTATATACATGGATGGTTTTACAGCTTTGCAGGCACATACGTGGATTAAGAACAGAGAAGTGCCTCCTTTATAAAAGCTCAAGGCTCAGCCACGGTTCACAGATCCATAAAATGAAACATTTGGACCCGGTGAAGAGAAGAGAGGAGAAAAAAAAAGAAAAGAAGTAATTTTACGATGGCTTATTTGCTGCCAAATATTTGCACTATAATCCTTAATAACACTTTATTGTTTCCGCCTGTTATTGTGAGGATTTGGAGTTGCATCTTAAACAGACAGTGGTATCCAAAAGTCCCCCAGATGTTTTCTTTGAAATGCGGGAGGGAGGGGAAGAGGTAAATAAGTAGAGCCTCCTCTGGAATGAGGTTATTAGTCACAGGCAACGTTTACTGTGATCTCAGAGGCCGAAAAAAAGAGTGCGAAGCTGTTTTCTCAGATGTCCGGGTGGTAAACTCCTAATAGGGAGTATTTCTACAACAGTTTGTACAGTTAGAAATTAGACGCACAATACAATTAAGCTGCGTTATTCGTCATTCTTCCACAGTGTCAGGTTAGCTTAGCCGATGATAGCCTCCATCCATGTTTTTGTTGTTGTTGCTGAGCCTTGTGGGTAACACGCCGCCACAGTGTCTTCCTGCAGAGTTATTTAACTAAAGTAAAAACCAGAGCTCTCCCAGTCGCAGTTCGGAGCTTCGGATCTGGAAGGTAAATCACAGAATCAGGCATTGATTGATATTTCTGGTAACACGTTGTGCACGGCTGGAGACTAACGGCCTCCCGTCCTCACAGCGGCGATAGAAAATGTGTTTGGGACGGACATTGACTCTCCCCGGGACACCTCAGGGATGAAAAGGATCTTTATATGTGTGCAGTAAGTTTGACTCTCATGCTGTGACATGCTGTCATGATGCTTTCTCTCTCTCTACAGCGCCGTGTCAGTGCCTGTTAGTCGCTGGCTAACACGAGACTTGTGACACATTAAAGTCCTCGTGAAGTCCAAATCGCTGTTCAAGTTCATATCTCACCTCCACGCCAGTATGACGACCAACAGTGGCGAAAACAGCCGCTGTGCAGATGAAGCTGAGCGTTAGTTCCTGCAGGACATCGTTACCAATCAATCACAGCTATTCTCACCACAGGGCGGCCATTTAAATATGGCTCCCTCCTCACATCCCCGGCCTCCACTTTCGCCTTCCTACTTCCTTTGGGCTTACTCTTGCATACCCTTGAGTTTTTTCCTGTATTGTGCTCCCTAATTATGCTCAACATGCTGCTCAGTCACTTCAGGGAGCATCTGATGAGCGGAGCCGTCAGCGCCGAGCAGAACTGTATTCCATTTGTTGCAATAACTAGTTAAACCTGCGACGACAGTGTTCCCGACTGGAGTATTTTTCAGAGTTTGTTACTTCCTGTAAACTCATTAAAAATGTCGATGACTCATCCCTTTGTCCAATAAACGCTTTATTTTATTTTATGACGCTGCCATGGATGTAGGCTGCAAACAGAAGAATGTCGCCGGAGGAAGTGTGTTGCCACTTTTTTTTTAAACATGTGGGTGATGATTTGTGGAGAAAATATTCTCTGGTTTTCCCTTTGCTGCCCTGGGACTGCTCTGCCTTCAGCGACCCGGGACAGATAGCTTTATTTGTTACGTACTGATAACCAGGAGCTGCTCAATGAACGCCTCCGGACCGGGCCTGGACGAGAACAACAACTGAGGCCAAATGCTTTCTGCTGCTTGATGTAGTCAGCTGCCTTGGCTTGGTGAGCGGTGCGATAGTATTCTCTTCATCGGGTTGGCCAACGTCTTGTGCAGTTGTGTCCATGTTCGACTGTGCCAGCGATGGCATCTCGGTGGTTAGGGGGTTGGTCATGACGTCGCTCAGCGCTGTTAGCTGCTGTCAAATCTGAAAAGACACAGTCAACGTCCATCGTTGATCGAGGAACAACACATCTGTGTTGAAGTCAGCAGTAGGAGAGCTAGAGCTGCAGTCCTGTGGTGTGTTGATGGAGCTAACAGCTAATAAAGCTAAAAAGCCTCCCTTAGTGTTCAACCTGAGCCGGCGCCATGTTTGTTTCAGTAAAGAAGACATGATGACACCTCTAACGGGCTCTTCAGCTGTTAAAACCTCCAATATGTTCACCAAAATGGAAGCTAACAAGCAAAGCCAATCTGTACGACAGTCTGGGCTTTCAAACCAAAACCAGAATAGCACCCTGTAGAGCACATACCTCCGCCAAGGCCCAACAGTCCCCTTTTGTACTCACTCAAACACATCTCGTAATGATTAAGTGAGACGAATCCCTTCATTTGTCCTTTTATGTGGATCCACACCAAAAGTAAACGGGGTCTATTTTGGGCTGAGATCCATCGTCCAGCCAAGTTCTGTGTAATCGTGCTGACAAACCAACAACCCAAATCAGTGACACGAGTGAAAACACCACCTTCCAGACGGAGGCAATAATGAGATAAAAGACACTAAAACATACACATTTGATTCATCACCAGTATCGTACGATGTATATATCATTTGAGTTGAGTCCAGACTGAGATGATAAATGCGTTTTCGCCCCTGAACGTCAGAATTGTCATTGAATCAGGATGAATTTTCTGTGTTTTGTCTCGACCACTAGATATATTGGGAGCTACAGTTCGTGCTCTGCATTATTTACCAGATGTTGAGTAAACAATACGCTGAAGTCGGGGACTGCTGGTTTTCATTTGGCCAAAAGGTATTTGATTTTAACAGATGCACATTTTTACCGGCTCTGCTGGAGAGCTCCCAGTTATATAACTCAAGTCTGACTCCCCGGACGTCAACTTTGAAGTGTGTTCATCACACAGACAGAATCATGTGTGTGGTGTTAAGATGGAGGGATTTATTGAATACCATCTTAGTCTCCGACAAGGAACTAATCAAAATAACACTTCATCAGTTTGTCGATGTTCAGTTTTCCAGCGAGACGACGAATCCAACAGGATGTTTTTTTGCAGATCATCTCTTAATAGGACAAAGCTGGATCTTGGCTCCAGGTTTTCTGGGGCTCTTTTGAAGGCAGCTGAAGTAATGATTAGAAAGCAGAAAGTCCACATCTGAGATATATTTTCCAATACCAATGGCATTACTGGAACCAGATGGCCGAGACGTTGGTCTGTTTGATACTTCCTGGTTTTTAACAAGCCTTTTTATTGACAGAATGGCTTCATGTTTTTTTTGCTGTTTACACATGTTGTACTGACATGAGAGATTTCTGCTTGTAAAAGTATTTACATTAAGACGTTCATCGTCAAGTTACGCAAATCTTTTGCTTGTGCGGCGATGATACGAGCTTCCTGCGGCTGTGTTTTTTTGGACTGGCTGTTCAAATTCAAAAGCATGCTAACGTCATGCCCGTTTAGCGTAGAAGTCGTATCCATCAGCACGGACTGTGAAAACAAATCTTTTCTAGTTTGCAGTTGATTAGACGGCGCTGCCTTTTGTGTTAAGAAAGCATTGAAGCGCACCATCAGAACGAGCTGTTAATGATGCATATCTCAGGATTAGCGGTCACAAATCGCATACCGATGCACAAACAGCCTGTGAAAAATGAACGACGAGCATGAATCAGAAGACACCCAGACAGGAGGGGGAGTGAAAAACATGCGTGCGTGAGAGATGCTTCGGTGTTGAGATCTGGCAACAAAATACTTTATCTTTCCAAAAGGCGTGACGATGTTCGTTTGGCACGGCGAAACAGAAAACGCTCTCTCAGTTTGACATGATTGTCAGAGCAGAAACGCTCTGTACTCACACAATCAGGTCTCTGCTAATCTCTGCTGTACATTTAGTCTCTCCTGCACAGTCTTATTGAGAGCTTTCCGTTTAAAATGGTGGAAGAAAACGAGGGTAGATTGACTTCACCACAGGAGCCATAAATGTTTGGAACTGACTTAAAGCAAAACTCTCTCCAAAATGCAACCTAGGGTCTTTTTGTGAATGTACCCGAGTCAAACTTTCGTTTAAAAGCATGATTACGGCGAAAGCGACACTTTTAAGATTGACCGTATTTTCGTTTTTGGGTCAAAAGTGCTAGGGGCACTTTTACGATAGCATCAAAATCTCTATTTTTAAAACACTAAGAAGGCTCGACACAACATGAAACTTTGCTCGTAGTATCACCAGGGTCTCTACACATGAACTCCAGCATTGAGAACATTGTTTGTGTACACAGAGTTACTAAAAAGAAGGTTTTTGAACAACTCACGTGAGCAGCTGCTTGTTCCGCTCGCCGCCGTCCTGCCAGTCGAGAATCTCCAAATGCAACGTAACCTGGAGGTCAGTTAAGGTGGAACGCTCCTAAAGCTTAGTTCCATATAAATGCAGGATAATTCGTTGACCAATCGATACTTTTCGACTGGCTGCAAGCGAAAAAAACAACTGCTAACGTGAGTTGTTCAAAAACCTTCTTTTTAGTAACTCTGTGTACACAAACAATGTTCTCAGTGCTGGAGTTCATGTGTAGAGACCCTGGTGATGCTACGAGCAAAGTTTCATGTTGTGTCGAGCCTTCTTAGTGTTTTAAAAATAGAGATTTTGATGCTATCGTAATATCGTAAAAGTGCCCCTAGCACTTTTGACCCAAAAACGAAAATACGGTCAATCTTAAAAGTGTCGCTTTCGCCGTAATCATGCTTTTAAACGAAAGTTTGACTCGGTACGTTCACAAAAAGACCCTCGGTTGCATTTTGCCGAGAGCTTTGCTTTAATGCGTCGATGCTGAGATATTTCACCGGGCACAGTGGCGGACGGACCAACCGACGGCAAGCAGTCGAAGTAAATCCATGAAAGAAAACTTAGGAAATATAAAAAGACACCCATTCAGTTTTCAATATTTATGTAAAATTTGTATGTACATGTAACAGGCAGCAATGAACCGCTGACATTCATATCTGCAACATTACTGCGACTTTAAAGTCAAACAAACCAGAACACAGAATCTGCACTTTGCAACATGTTTGACTACAAGGCTTTTTTTTTTTTCCATTATTGACGAATACTGATTAATGCAGTCTGGATGTACAGAGACAGAAAAGTGGTAAAAAAAAAAAATAATAATAAATTCAGCCAAATGTCTGACAACAACAAATCAAGATGTCTGCCACACACGTTATCTCACGATGCAGATTGGTTGTTATGATTCTCTTACGATTTTTCAAGTAATAAAAAAAAAGAAACAAACCAACGAAAACGAAATAAATGACAATAAAATGATCGGAATCATTGGTAGTGCAGTCTTTAGTTTGACAAAAACAATCATGTGACGGCAGCATTCTCTCTCATACTTCTGTCAATAAGTTATTCAACAGACACCCTCCACGGCTTCTGAAGCGCCGAGTAACCTGCAACTGCCAATTTTGTAGCCATTGATTACGAGATTTTGCTCTTATGTGATCGGAATCAAGAGAGATTTCTAAGAAGAGTTGGGACATTTTTTTTCTTGCTGAGAGTCGGATGAGGAGATCGACGTGAATCGCTCGCTCGTACACTAAAAAAATAAACTAGACCCGGCAGATGGTTCGACTGTGGCCTTCTCGAGGAGAACCGACGGAAAGGTAAGCCAGCTGATGGCGTCTGACAACAGTCTGACAACTAAACAGATCCTTCGCTGGACACCCACGCTTACAAGACCAAACAACAGTAATGTGCCTTCAGAACTTATACGTGGAAAAGTGGCTGTCACCCTGTCTGTAGTACCGACTCTTAGGGCGGGTCCATGTCCACTTAGCTAGTTAAACGGCGGGTAATCTTTCACAATCATCTGTCTGATCAATAGCTCCATTTCATTGCCGTGTGTGCCGGACCAAACCTCACTTTAACACCAACGTAGGCGCAGCTACTTCTACTATTTACACAATGTGGGCTTGAAAATGAGAACTGTGTCGTTCTGAGACTAGCAGTGACGCTTTGCAGCCGGCCCTGAATGTCTCTGTCGCCTTCCACTATTGTGTTGTTGTTGAAATTACCAAAATTAGCCAATTTTTATTTGGAAAACACACCGTGACCCTTTCAGCAAAAGCATCTTTGTCACCTTCCACTACGCTCAGATCTCAATCACAACCCCTTATGACAGCATCCATTTGATTATAAACCGTTTTCTGAGACGTCTTTTTGGATTTACAGGTGAAAGAGCCATTGTGTGTGCCGTCACGTGTCTTTTGGTTCTGCAACGCTGGCACGCCGTGTGGAATAACACACTGGAGCGGCGCAGCTTGGTTCGATGTGAATAAACAAAGGCGGGCCATCGTTGCGGCGTTATCGCGAAACGTCTCGTCAGTAGTCTCACCTTTAAACCACCTGCAGACTTTAACCGAGGAGCTAGTTTGGCTGGTAGGAAGGTGTTTGGCTCAGGCGTGCGTGAGCTGACGAATGAGAGCAGACTGGGAGCCTTTCTAGACACAATGAGCGTGTAAAACTGTTCTAGTAGTGACCCGAAATAAAAAAAGACTCAACTTGAGCATTATGTGTCTCATTCAACACATTGTATTGAACTAGTTTAATCTGTACAAAAACAAAAATGTAAAAATGACAATGAGTGTTTGTTTTTTTTACCTCTGTATAGAACCACGCTAGCTTTTTCCTCCCCGTTTCCAGTCTCGCGGCCACGCCAAGCTAACCATCTGCTGACTCCAGCGTTATATTCATCGCGAACACGTGCGGATGGTGTCAATCTTTCTCTTCTCACTCTCAGTAATAAAGCTCCCCAAAACATCTCCAACTATTACTTTTAAGCACAATGCACCGAGCTGCTGAGCGAAAGAGCGTCACAGAGTATCTACACGCAGAGTGGAAATGATTTCAGTGAGGAAGGGCTTCACTACGATGTCCTTTTCTGAAGCAGAAGAAACAAAAAGGAAAAAACCCCCCCTTTTTTTTTTTGTGTGGTGTCATCACTCACCACATTGGACTAAAACTTAACAATGGACATTTTCAAAGTATATCTGTAAATATACAAAGATATATATAGATATATAAACAGGGCAATAGAAAGCAAAAAGGGATTTTTTTTTAATGCTTGTGCAAGTTCATTTCATGGAGGACGAGACGCGACCAGCGGGTTCAGGTCGGGGGTCACATTATTAGAAGACGTTCTCAAAGGCGGGACATTTGTAGGTCTTGAGTTTCTTGATGGCTTTTTTGAACTCTTTGCTGGACTTGTCCCACTTGTGGATGCCCGTGAGGAGGTACTGCTTATCCACCTTGCGGCCCATGATTAGATACTGGTTCGCCAGGTTGTCCAGCTGCTGGCAGGGGCAGTCCGCGCCGTTCTTCAAGTACATCACCAACGTCTTCATGTCCTTCTTCTTCAGGTTCCCCTGCTTCAACATCTTCTTCCGCTTCTGCAGGATCACCTTGCGGTCATTGTTCTCTCGCTTCACCTCCTTGATCTTGGTCTTGAAAGCTGTGGGTGGAGAAAAGGGAGGGAATTAAACACGATGGTGGGAATCAACGGCAGCAATACTGGATTTTTCTTTCCTTTACTTTTCGTTAGGATTTAGCTTTCTGACTTTTAAATGTTTTGCCTGCTTCTTCACTCAAAGACAATTCCTCTTTTTCTTCCTCGGTTGAAAACCACAACAGCTGATCAGCCACCAAACACATCCGCATGAGTGCCAGGCTTAAAGGACCCTCCAATATAATTGTGTAAATAAAAAACAGGTTGACTAAAATCATGCATTAGCTAGATTCTGGTCCATTTCTTGCCCCATTTTCTAACTTTCTGGCATACAGTGTGCTGCAGGACTGAGTGCTACAACCAAAACAAGTTAGCATTTTCACACTAAGGTTTTTTTGGTGAGCTTAAAAATTTCTACAACATAAAATATGTCGCTTTATACACATTTTAATGCATTTACGTGTCTGAAAAACTGGTTGCTAACAGGTGTCTAAATGAGACTACAGACGTCAGTTTCAAGCTACCTGCAGCTCAGTTTTTAATCCAGAATCCACAAATGTTTTCTTTAAAGTTTGTTCTCTAAAAGTGCTTCAAGGAGCATTTCTGAAACAGCTTCAATTTAATACTGACGCCTCTATAACCTCCATTAGTAGTTTTTTCTTAACGCCTGTCTCCAGGTTGGATGCTGGTTCATCCGTGTTGGATGAAGCGTAAAGTGTAACGTGTTTTTTTTAAGGCTGTGGATTAATCGAAGGGTCTGTCAGTCACACAGTGAGTGAAGACGCTCCTCTGTAGTCTAGTACAGGTGGTACGACTCTAAAACAGTGTTTACTTTGTCCAAATAAACAAAATATATAGAAATAAATCACAGTTTCTAGTTGTAGCTTATTTAACCAGCTCCAGCCTGGACTATTTATTAATCCAGCTCCACGTTACACCACTAGTGGATTCAATCACTTTAATTAAAAACGTTCGCAATCTCTCGCTCTCTAAAGAACCTGCTGCTGGAGTCTCAGAGTTTATTTCTGTCCTGTGGAATTAATCTATCAAATTAAATTAAACACGACGCTACGCAATTGTTCTGTTTACTGAACGTCAGCTATCTCCTCCAGTGCCTGCGTCTGTTTTTATTCAGTGAAAGTCTCGTATCTGTCTGGTGAGGATCAGCAGTCGCTAGAAGGTTTTTAATCAGAATCGTCTTGCAACGCTGAAGTGGCTTCGGCTGTTTTTCTGCTTGACCATAATACCCCTGATCTTTCACTAAACTCTATTTAACCTTCTAATCTCTCTGTTTCCTCTAGTTCACCCTTAAAACGGAGCACGAGTCGGACTTTGGTGGTCCGACTCCCCCCTCCCCTCCCTCCTCCTCCCGTCTGCCTGCACACATTACGTCCTCTCAGGTTCGACTGACATGCGGTTGTGTTTGAGCGGCGCGGGCGACCTTGTGACACGAAGAGAATAGAAGAAGAAGAAAGAAAAGAAAAAAAAAAAAAGCGCGGCATGCTACGTCCACTCAAACTGACAGAGCTGGTGTGGGGATAAATCTCTGAGTCACGTCAGAGATGAAGTCTTGTGACCGACTGCGCAGGGAACAGCCTGATTGAGCGTGAATCATTTCACACTCCAGGAGAGATCTGGACCGGTAAAACTGTTACTTCTCTCCAGTTTTAAACACCAAATCCCTCGTGAGCTGCGTTTCACACAATCGTGCTTGACATAAACACCCGAATTGGCACTTTAAGAAACTTCCAAACGTTTCATCTCCTCCTTTCGCGCCCCGTATCTCCCGTTGCTAATTAAAG
>OMLP01025233.1:0-19348 GCA_900302685.1 Spondyliosoma cantharus | reverse complement strand
TAAAGGGGGAAAAGAAAGAAGAAAAAAAAAAAAAAAGAGCCGCCCTGTTTTTCCCAGTATTAGGAGTGCACATGGTAGGGATTAAGACTTTCATCCTCTGTCTCTAGTCTCTCAAATGGTCTCTATGAGGAGGCTTAGTGTTCAGTGAAATCAGAATGGGCAGCATTCATAATTAGTGAGTCATAAAAAGCGAGGGCCGGCCCACCCCTGAAAGGACTTCATCTCGATAAATCCTCCATCCTCCGTAATCCTTTGACGGCGTGAACTTTCTTTGCACCTCGTGTTGTTCGAGGGCTTAATCTCCTCAGCGGCCGCGTACAGTAAGAAGTTACCGTCGAAATAATTGAACTCTTTGTTGTTCGCCGTCCTTCCTCGACTCGCGGCTGCGTCCACACGTACAGTGATTAGTTTGAGATGTTAAACTATTGTTTTCTTCTTAATTCCAGCAGGTGGTCCGCGTCCGTCCGCTGCCGCTCTCCTCGTACGCGATGTATCAAACGTTTGGCTTTAAAGCTCGGTAAGCTGCCATTGTTCCTCTGAGCAAACTGAAGCTTTGTGCTGAGAGAATAAAAAGCTTAAAGTAGCTTAAAGTCGCACGATCCGGCTGCAATGATTACTATTTTGAATAAAGACAAATCTGCAGCATCGATAAATACTCATCCATGATTACTTTACTATACTATACATTTATAACTGCACTATATTTCTACTGATTACACGTTCACGGAGCAGAAATTGATTCTACTTACAATGATGTGATCCTCTAATAAAACATGATGCACTGATACAGATTAGACTCTAAAGTATCCAAACCTTCTAGGCCTCAAAAACCTCAAATTGAAAATATCATGCACACGAGAAAAACCACCGATTTGAGAGAGGTGAGGAGTTCTGCCACTGGATTACACTACCAGGTAATATTATACAGTATAAAGTCGTTAAAGTTAGCTTACATGTTGTGCATTAACTACATTTTGATGAATCTCTTCCTTAAGTTGCATTATGAATGCAGGACTTTTACTTAAACTATTTGGAAATGCATATAAATGAGTTAAACTGATATTTAATCTGGTGATTTCCAACTTGGTTGAAGGTGTTAGACTTCTAAACTCTCTGGGACCTTTTTGCTCCCTTTAACAAGAAGCTTGATCGTCTGAAATGACATCAGAGCACCGACTCAGTAAACTTCAACGGGAATTTAATAATCAGAAATTATCCCGAGCATCTTTTTTCTGCGTTATATCAGACGACACTACTGACAGTGAGCGATCTGTGAGAGGTCAATAAGCGTCATTCACCGAGCTTCCCTTTCCTGTTCTGGTCCGCGACCCCTGACCTGGTTTCCGACGCCACTTCACAGACACAGACGGGACCTCCAGCTCTCAGGGTGTCATAAACCCAGCGGGAGGGGGCGTGCACCGCTCCCCATTCTCAATGATGGAAACACAACTGATCCGATAAGCTCGAGTGATCAGCCCTCAGCGCTGCCCTGTTGTTTTACGGCACCTGCGAAGGGGAAGGGGCCAATTTGGCAAGGACAACAAAGTGAGCCGTCCGAGGCAGAGGAGGGATTTAATTGAAGGGTGCTGGACTTTTTTTTTGGGGGGGGGAGGGACAATGAGGTACCGTAAAACCTTAAGCACTGAGATAAACTGCGGTGGGAACAAAGTGTTGAGTGGGATGAGCTGTAAATCTGTTACCAGCTGAGTGCCGCAGATAGAGTGTGTGTTCGAAGGAGCGTCGGCCCTCGGTGGACGAGCGAACAGCGCTGGGCCGAGAGACTGTTTGCTCGGAAATGCACGTCTGACTTACAAGAATCTTCCCCTCGCTCTCGGGCTTTTTACCAGGATCAGACCGCACGGAAAAGTCAAATGCGCTTGTGCAACTGATGGGAAGCTGTTAAACAGAGCATCCAATGCTTTAGATGCCGTTACTACAAAATAAAAGCAACCTCACACTTCACTTTCACCTCGAGCGAGAACAGACTTTCCGCAACTTCCAGTAAAAAAAAAAAAAAAAAAGCTCATTCACAGTCAGGGTGGGGGTATTTCACACATGATCGGTCCGCGCAGATTAATAAAGACTTCGCTGTAAATCACTGATTCATTCCTCGAGCCTCCGCGTTGTTTTCCTTCCCCCTCCTTCCAGAGAGGAAGAGCAGGAAATCTATCATATCTTTTCTTTGTGGTTGAGGCTCGTCTGCTCCTGTAACTCCGGCTACCGACGGTATCTGACCTCTTCGAGTCAAGTCAGAACTAGCAGAGTGCAGCCGAGGATGAGGGTCTTATCTCTGGTTGGGATGAGACACATCATAATTAAAGCTGGAGGATTTCTTCCATCTGCATGTTTTCTTTTTCCCCCCCCCAAGACAAGACATTAACCGACGTTTGGCCTCGGCTGATGTTAGATATATTTATAGTCGCAGCTCTCTCCGCAGACTTAAACTGAATTCCACCGGTCGACTGGAAAAGGCAACAAACAAATCTTTAGTCCCGCTGGTGATGGAACCAGCGATGGTATCTCTGGGCAGGCTGTGCATTAGTTTACCCTCTGCAATCAACTCATGTGCCGCACTGAAATCACAGCCGCATTCCAGAGGAGGTCGGTCCCCTGTGGGTTCGAGCCTTCGCCATAAAGCAGCGCAGCGTCCCATCCTCGGCCCCCGATACTAAATCTGTCTGTGTATCCTCACATGTCAGCTGCTTAAGGGGGCTTATGACAAGCAAGCAAAACAACATCTGTCTTCATCTGACATGAAACAAGCCAATAATGTGCCACTATCCTCTTGGCAAAGCGGGACGCAGACTGAAAAAAGGCGACTCCCATCACCGCAGCATAAACAACAAGACAATTCGTTAAACAAATGTAACTCCAAACTTTTTTTTATTTCCGAGCGCTGGAAGAAAGTCTGGTTCCAATGTGCGTTCCGAGTCTATGTTTGCTCGGCATGGCACCTGGAATCCAAGCTGCCACAAGTTTCGGTCCAGCCAGCGAGAATAAAACATGAAAGCCTCACATCTTGCATCTTGCCTGCATCATGCACATATTATTCCAGGAAGTCCTCATCGCTGCGATTCAGACGATGTTTGTGTTTTTAATTGAGCACCAGGGATTTCCAATGTGTTTCTTCTTTTTGTTTTTAAGCGCGCAGCTCTTCACGCAAAATTCCCAAATTTCCACAACTAAATCAAATTCCCTCCCAACAATCAGCTAAAGATGTTCGTCCCTTTGCTTTTTTTTTTTTTGTTTGTTTATGTTGTTTTTCAGCGTGGTATCCAATCCAGCTGGGTTGGAAGCACACTAATGAAATCAAATTTATTTTCATAGAGGTCAATCCATCTCTAAAATTTCCAGATAAATTTGACGATATTCCAAAAAAATTTCAAAACCACTGGAAACCCGAGGACCCGTCTGCAGAGGCCATGAAAGGCCTTTTAAAAACAAACGATATGACTGCGAGGCTGTTTAGGAAAAGGCTGAAACGCAGACTTTCTAAACGATACACGGCGATGACGCAACGCGACATTCACTTTTTGCTCTGCGTTTGTTCTCCACCGACTCCCGAGGAAAATGTCTGGCTCGCTCACCAGCTAATCGCTAACGTCGCCTGTTGTTTGGTGCTTCTCGCTAAGAAAATATCTGCCAGTACTAATCAATATATTCACAGCAGGACAATTAAACAACGAGGAGAAAGAGGAGCTGCAGGTTCAGGTGATGATAGCGACACCTGCCATATCGTGCATGACGTCATTTCGGAGGTGATAATCAGAAAACCGGCTGATTTCATATTGCAAATACTGAAATTCTGCATTTGAATTTCTTCTGCAGAGCTGCACAAATCAGTGTTACTAAAGAAAAATAAATATGTTGTTTAACGTTAACGACATAATTTTCAGAAGACGTTTGATGTGGGTTTTTTTCCCCCCATGTGCAAAAGGTATTCTGCAAACGACAGCCTGCCCAGACAGCAGAACAAACATCTCAGTTTACTACTGATGACCCACCACATAAAGACTTTAATGACCCCAATTCATTAGTCACAGAACATCGTCCTCCTCCACCGAAAACCCAGACGGGCCTGCTAACATCTGAACCAGACACCAAAAAAAAAAAAAACCCTCACATGTAGCTTTTTTAAACCGAGAAAATTGCCGGCGTGAAACGAGTTCTGGAAACGGTTTTATAGCTTGAAGATGGAGGATTTGATTGATGCTGCTCTGATTTCACGGAGCGCTTGTGATACACGTCAAGGCGAATCAGAGCGGCGCGCATGTGTGTGTGTGTGTGTGTGTGTGTGTGTGTGTGTGTGTGTGTGTGTGTGTGTGGACGCCATCTTCGCACGTTGCGCCGGGCGAGGCGAGCGGTTGGGAGGAACACTTACCGAACTCGCTGGCACACATGTGCTCCAGCATGGCGTCTGTTTTCATTTCATTGTCACATGGAGGGCAGATGGGAGAGTAGCCTATGGATAAAAAAGAAGAGGCGTGGTTAGGAAGTCAGTCAAAAGAGAGGCGAAAATAATTAATGTAGGTTGTAATAACACAAGCAGTGAATCATTCGCAGGACTCTACATGGGATTTATTCACATCGCCACCCATTCGGGATGCGGTTTTAAAAGAGCGAGAGCGTTGAAAGTAATTCCTCATTTGAAATGAAAGGGACTCAAAGTCTTTAAAAAATCAGCGCGCTGTCATGAAATCCAATTTCAAAATGATTCATCCTGTGAATCTCTGCGCACACCTAACCCCTCTCTGCATGCACGGATCCTATCTGGAGTCTGGTGTCAGTCGCCTGGGCTCTCGGGCTCTCGTACGCTCCGATGACCTGACCTCAGCGAGGAATGTCTTCAGCTTTTATAGCCAGCTGTAACTAAGAGCTGCAGTAAACACTCTTCCTCTCTCTCTCTCCGCTACATTTAGACACTTTCTCAGAAGAGGACTGCTCGACAGCAATTCAAACACCCTTAAATGCAACAAAAGTATTTGAAATGTGGAAGGAATAAATGGTAATGATATTCAATCCAAGCTTAAAGGAATGTTCTGACATCTCCCCCCCGCAACAAAAAAAGGTAATAATAGCTGCCTGGAAGACAAAAAACCCGACTGAAGACAAAGAGCCAAAATGTGTTTTTGCCAAGAAAGTAATTCAGTCTCGAGGCATATCTGCGAATATTTTACCAACAAGATTTTTCAATTTTTTTCCCCCCTAATACCGCAAATGATCAGTCCGTGCCAACAGCCGAGTTTACTTTCCAAACAGACTTGGACCTGCGGTGCGATCGCAGCGTCCTTGCAACATTTAATTCAAACTGACTGCATTACAATGCCACAGACCCGGCGAGCAGAGAGGAGAAGGGGGTGAGCGAAAGGGAAACAAATAGTTTCTTCTCTTCCACTGCCAGTTGTCCATTACGTGTGTTTGACGAAAGCTTGTGAAAGTGACGCCCAGGTGTAAAGAGCTTGTGAAAACAGACACTGTTTACAGAGTCGCAGGGTCCCTTTGCCTGTGTGAAGCCTGGTTCCTCCTTTAAATCAATTACCAGCAGCAGCGTGGCGAGCTGACCTCTATTAACAATCATTAAGAAGAACGACTGAGACGATTATCTAGTATTACCGCCTCTGCTCAATATATTAAAGGTGCACTATGTAGTTTTTTTTTGAAAAAATTCAAACAATATTAATGAGTTAATAATGCAGGCTCGTTTCCATGAGCGAATAAAAAAGCCGTTCTCAGAGGAAAATAAGATCCCGGGACGCTGTTGTGAAGCTGGAAAGGTGGCAGGGTCCGCCGCTTGTAAACAAAGTAGTTGGTTCAGTTTATTCAGTCGTGAAAACAAAGAGAGTTTGTTTATTTAGTTTGTTTAGGCAGAAATAAATCACGATCTCTCTCCTCTGATTAACATTTATTCCCCCACGAAACTACATAATGCCCCTTCAATGACAGAGCGGTCCGGCTCTAATGGGGCCCGACTGCCCTGCAGGGAGAGAACGGCTTCTTTATTTATCACCGGCGCTGACAACAAATGATAACAGGTGATGTCTGGAGAGCTCTGTGTGGTCCCCACCCCCCGGTTCACCCTAGAAAAGGGGTCCTTTTGAGAAGAGGTGGGCCTCGGTCCATACCACCATGTCAGTCAGCACCAGCCCCCCCACCTCTGCACACACGGGACATGTTCGCTCCTCATACAGTGGGTACTGTGTATTTGCTGGAGGATCCACAGAACCCCCCATTTATGGCCGTAGCACGTCTTCAAGTGGTGCATTTACAGCTCAAGATTGAAATATAAGTAAGTTGATGATGTGATGATGGAAAGTCCCCTTCTGTTTTATGGTTAGAGTGAATGAGGTGGTTGTACTTTCCCTTCCCCGGCGTGCGCCTCACCTAGGCAACCGGCGAGGACGCCGAGCCGAAAGCTTCAAAACCAAAACTATGTGAGAACGAGAACGAGCCCGAGCCTCGTCTTCCTCGAGCTTCAGCGCATATTTCGGGGTTTTCTCTGGAATTCATCAGCTTGGCCCATCAGGTTAGAGCTGCTTTATGTTACTCAACCCTCCTCCAACTCCACTGATGCTGTGAGGTGTCTGACGGGCCGGTCCTTCAGCGGGTTCTGTTAGGAAACTTGCTGGATCGTCATTTGGACGGTGTGTTTCTCAGATAGCGTCTTCCTCTTCCCCCCCGTCTTTTCCTCACATTTGATTCATTTGTCAGCGATGGTGCGGGAGGAAAATAAATTGCGATTAACAGATGCAAGTAAACACTTTTTCGCTGCTGGACGTCCTCCCAGCATTGTCTCCCCCCCCACCACCACCACCACCAGTTCAACAAACACCTTGAAATAAATGACTACCATCTGTTGAAGCTTTTCCTTTTATTACAACATCACTCCGGGTCAATGGCAAGCGGAGCAACTCCCGCAAATTCAGATCGTAGCCAGAAGTTTATGCAGCAGATTGTAGAAGGAAGAGGAATCGTAGCCACATAAGACTTTCTTTAAGGAGAACAGGGGGGAAGGAGGTGAGTTTCTAACCCCCCAAAAGGTTATGTTTGGCTTGTTTTTTGGGGGGATTTGCATCTGCAAACACACTTGCACCCCTGAAACAACATTCTCAGGCCCGTTTAACTGCCCGGGTGTCGACTTTTACACCGCGGCAAAAGTGGCGTCCGTTTGTTTTCTCAGTCAGCTAGTTGACTCTGAGAGTTCGGCACTTCATGCACGGCGGTACGAGTGAATCCCAAATGGCTGCGCTGTAGTCCGTCGACGGGTTTCAAACACAGACGCTCGAAACTGATTCATCTCTTGAGTCACTTCTCAAACAAAAGAATGCAAAACATTTTCCAGCCTCTCTGTTTTATTTCACCCTGAAGTTGAATGATTGAATTGTTTTGGTCCTCTGAGTCCGACGAAAACAAGATTTCTCAAGTTGTCATCTTGAGCTCCAGCAGGACAGCTGCCGCCGCTGAGGACGCTGAGGTTCATGCCCTCTGTAGTTTTACTGGGTTTAAAGGATTAATTCACCCCAAAATAAAAAAGGAAATTCAGACATTATCTGCTCAGCTCTACGCAGATTGGAAAGTCCAAACGTTTCAGGAGTTTCACAGCAACTCTCCTGAACAACTGACGTAGCCGGAAGACGTGAAATGGCTCCATTCGTCTACGGAAGCCTCGAGCTGCCAAATCAATTTTGAAAAGACGTTATTTACGTCCTGAACATGCGGTCGAGCTCGTGTGCCCACTTCAGACGAGGTGCACGCTGATTGCCTTAAGGGAAGATTCAGGCTTATAAAAGTGTGTAAATAACATCTTTTCAAATCGCTCTGGGCTCCCGGCGAGCCGTGTGGAGTGTTTAAGTTCCAGATTAAAGTTTCTTAGTACGCTGTGTTTTTAGACTTTATAATACATTTCATATATTCATATTTGACTACTTTTAAGCCAGTCTCAGGCCACTTTACAGACAATAAAACTGCTGAGATAACTGACGGCTGATAACAGACGTCGGCTCACGTCCTCAGGGTTTCTGGTTACAGCTCGGGGCTTTGTTAGTGTTTCCTGTGATCTTACGCGGCAAAGGATTCATCAGTTCATTGTTAAAACTATAAAAGGTTGAATAAACAGATTATTAGCTGCAGTCAAAGTGAAAATATACCTGTTTTATTCAGGCTACTGATACTTCTTCACGTGGCACAGCAGACAGGGAAGAAGAAGAAGAAGAAGAAGAAGAAGAAGAAGAAGAAGACGCCCTCCACTGTTCATTAACTTGAATTATTGTGCTCTTGAACCAGGCATCAACCCCTCAGATGTCCTCAGTGACCAACAACACACTGCTTCACTGAGCAGCTTCATTAAAAATAAAACTCTGCTGTGAAACACTCAGCCGGCTTCTCTGGAAAGGTTTGATGCAAAAGCATTTTAAATCAGGAGGGAAAATATAGAAGCTGTGTCGTCATGACTGAATAAACAAACTGACCTTTTTGGAAAACACCATTTATACTGTTTTAGTTTGTTTGCATGTGGCGGACCCTGCCACCTCTCCAGCTTCAAACAGGATTCTGGGACCTTATTTTCCTCTGAGAACAGCTTTTTTTGTATTCACTTACGGACAAAAGTGTGTTTTATTATTACATTAATATTGTAAATACTCAAATTCTGCCCCTTTAATAACCACTCTGACGTTGAGGGATCCGCCAGTGACGCAGGTGTGTGTGTGGGTTACCTGTCGGCATGGTGGCCTCGGTGGCGTTGGGCTGCGTCATGGCGATGCACACGTCGTCTTGGGGAAACTTGTCGCAGGTGAGCATCTCCGGCCAGGGGAAGCCGAACGCCTCCATGATGGGGGTGCAGCCGTCCCGCACGGCCTCGCACAGCCAGCGGCACGGGAAGATGGGCCTCTCCAGGCACACGGGCGCAAAGAGCGAGCAGAGGAAGACCTGCGTGCCCGGGTGGCAGTTCTTGTGCACCAGGGGCACCCAGCTGCTGGCCTGCTGCTTCACCTCGGCCATGGTCTCGTGCTCCAGCACGTTGGGCAGCAGCATCTGGTTGTAGCCCACGTTGTGACAGAGCCGGAGGTCCTCCGGGATGTCCACGCACTGGGGAGGCTTCCCGTAGCTGCGGCCGCCGTTGTACATGTCCGACTTCCAGCTGAGGTACTCGTACTCTGACGCCGCGCACGCTGATACGAGCGCCACCGTCACCGCCAGCCGGATCATCCTCCAGACGGACTCAGAGGCAGAGATCATCTTCTCTTATTTTGCAACAACGGGAAAATAAAATGCAGCTCAAGCGCGACTCAGGCTCGATTCAACAGTCACTGCATGAAGAAAAGAGCCAGAAATAAATGTAGAGGAACCGAAAAAAAAGGAGAAAGCTGGTGCGTAAAAAAAAAACCAATAAAAAAAACCGTGCTGCGTGTTCAGGTTTGGGTAAAGTCCACAGGACACAGGTCTCCTCTGGCTCGCAGCACCGTCGCGCTCCTCTGGTGCGTCTGACTCCTGCGAGAGTTTGGGGAGGTAAAGCGCTCTGCCTTGTGCGCAGCTTGGAAACAAGAGGAGATTGTAAAGTGCGCTCCGGCCAATCGGAGTGCGTGTGCGCCTTTTGGCACTCTGCTGTCAGTCAAAGAGCTTAATTACCCAGAGTGCAAAAAAAAAAAATAAAAAACTCTGCAGGAGCCTCCCATCCACTCCTCTCAGCCCCCTGCTTGTGTTCCCTTTGTCCAAACAAAACACTGAATAAATCAAAAAAAGACCATAAAATGACTAACAGAGACGCATATAGACGAGAATCCTGGGCTGTGGTTTGAGTTTGAAGGATTTTGCAGAATGAAAGTATATAATGGATCATTTCATTTCAGTCCAGTTCCTGAAGTGTGGTGCAGTGACCACTATGAAGTCACCCCGCCTGCAGTAAAATGAGGAAATCCTAATGCAATCAATATTAATTAAGTAGAAATGTCCCAACAGGAGGATAAATAAGCCCCCAGTGTGGACCTCTCCTGAATTACTATTAAATCCGAAACGCACTGAAAATGATAAATAACCGAACAGAACCTTCTGCTTTCAGGAAGAAGACTTTTCCAACCATGACGTCCAGATCGGGACATATTTCATGGTTCTTTTCGCACAAGGCTCACATCTTTTGTTGGTCAATAAAGACAAATGTAAATGATTTAAATGTTTCTATCTTTTTCTTTTTTTTTCTCTCTCTCTTCGTAGAAAATAAAACAAGAGAATATGTCATTTCCAGTTAGCGTGTTTGTTTGGATTAGCAGAATAATGGAGGAGCGACTTGGGAAATGAGCGAAAAAAATCCTCTTTATCTCGCAGCAGACAAATATTATTCCATCCAGATGTTTAGAAGAGCTTTGAGGGCTCTGGAAGTATATTCAGCACTGCAGTACATCTTGTTAAACTGTACCCTCTGGTTTGTTTTTTTTTTTGTTCAAAAGGTTTTTACTGTGTTTGTTTTTTTTTTTTCGAGACAATTCGATGCTTAGCCCTGCGACTGACGCAACGATAGCAGCACTCGAAGCGGGCGTTCGACTCGCTTTCATTCCAGTGGTTCCCAAATTGTGTCGCGGGGACGGTGACTCACTTAAAATGAGGAGGTTGTAGTTTCACTGATGAATTAAACGTGTGAGATCTGGTCCTGCAAACCGCAGACGTGTTGTAATGTGTGTGTGTGTGTGTGTGTGTGTGTGTGTGTGTAGCACGCTGACATTCGTACGAAACGTCATGTTCATCACCTGACTGTCATATCGGGAGGTGGAGGTGGTTCGAGTCTGTGTTTTCAACATTCGTACGTGTGAAACCACTGGATGTCTTCGGACCTCGGCACAAAACACGATGTCCTGATGTTTTCCTGATCCTAACCATGTGGCTTTTGTGGCTGAACCGTAGCGAAGCGCCCTGACGGAAGAAACATCGACAATTTAAACAAAAGAAAAAGAAACCCAGAGGTTCCACTTCTCTGTGGTTCTTCAGGAACTGACTTCGCCAACACGCATTCTGGATATCGGGGTTTGGCTTTGATCAGAGTTGTGCAACAAAGTGCCGAGCCGAAGTCGTATCTGACTGCAAACAGTTGTCTTGAGGAGCTCTTGTGCACATTATCTTATCAAACGGGGGGGTTGGTGATCTAATACAGCTCTGTTTGTGCCTGCTGGAAGTGCAAACGTTGGGGAAGCGCTTCTTTATCCAACCTAATTACTCACTTCAGGCTGAAGTCAGTTTGCTGAGCCCCGAGTGTCCATCTCCCCCCGCCTGCTTGATAAGACCGGAGGTGTGAAAGCCCCCTTCATTTAAATGGATGCCGATTTGCATTCCAATGTGTCGGTAACGGTTCTTGCGGAGCTGCAGAAAAAACAAAAGCACCTAATTTGATTTGGAGTGTGGATGCGGCAAACACAGACCTTCTCAGAGTCTTTGGCTTTGTTGAACTTATTTATCGAATCAATGTGTTTTGCAGCTGTCTCAGGCCTCCGCTCACCTAGACATTACTCTCCTTCTTCTTTTTCACTCCTTGAACCGCGGCCAGGAGAAAACATTCTGCAACAGCATGCCGAGATGCTGTTAAATGCATTATGCAGTATGGATGGATGGTGACAGATGGCACCGTAATCAAAAAACCTGACGCTAATCTGCCGGGTGCAGAAGTTGACCTGGCAAATTAAAGTGTCAGAGAAAAGGTGTAGATCATTTTTTGAGCTATAATCAAAATCAGGATGAGTGGGAAGAAATAACAACCTTGGATCGCTCATTAGTTACAATTATCCATTAACGAAGACCTCAGCATGCCGCAGCGGTGACGTGTGCTGAAAAGACGGCCATCTGATTCTCCAGAGTACTTTACAGATGACACCTCTGTTAGACGGTAATGGTTTAATAAGGGTGGCTGTCTTTTGCGGCGCTGCTGCTCAGACTGCTTTATGGGCCGATGGCATCCAACAACAGTTTGTGCAGCGATGGTTGCTAAAGCAAACTTCGAATTCAGGAGACGGGAGGGATTTTTCTTTTTTATCCTCCAGACTAGACCTGGCTTCGCTCAGGTCCTCGAGGAAGCCTCCTGTCAGGAGTGATAGGCCGACTCAAAACCACCAGCGGCGCAGCAACAAGCCAAAAAAACCTCAGCGAGGACAAAGAAAGCTTTGGATTCGCTTTCCTCGCGGCAGATGAATGGAGCAAACAAGGGCAAGATATGAACGCTGAGATGTGGTCGTCGGTGTTATCACTCCCACATTCACTTTCCAAACTTTAACAGCGTGTGACTAACAATAGAGAGACTAAATATTTGGACTCTCAGGCCTCTGGGACGACGGAGTTTCCCAGTGACGGGCTATCCATCTATATTCACTGCTGTTTAAAGTCACAATCTGCCCCTCGTGTGCACGTATTGCCATGAAAGGGCATTTTTTTTTCGTACCCGGCAGAACCAACATGTGTGCCATTAAGCATCTGTCGTCAGCGAGCGCCGGCTAAACGCTGGATCTGCTCCAGAGCACAAAGTCGGCCACACGCTAACGAGGTGTGTGTACAAAGAAAGGATGCTGAGAGCGGAAAAAGCTCCATTATAGAAAAATAATATCAAAATAACAAGCACACCTGCTTTCTATCAGGTAACAGCCGCAGAGAGCAGAGAGCTGCGTATGTGCCATCGCTTTTTCCTTCATTCTCAGACTGTTTGGTATCGTTTCATTTGGCGACATCCATCGACTGGTTTGATTTTGTTTTTCTGTAAAAGCTCTTCAGACATGCTTCATGATGAAAGGATGTGCTGTTGACTTGATAATTGCTACATTGTGGGCAATTTGGCTCCAGGCTGTGATGAAACTGTGCCATTCTTAAAGGAGAAATTCAGATTATTCAGACTGCTCCCCCTCATGCCGATGGAAAGTCAGGTGAAGTTTGGTTGTCCACGAATGATTTCTGATGTATAAAAGGGCTCCACGCAGCTTGATCCGAGCCGCTGGAAGCCCGAATCGATCTGAAAAGATGTTATTTATCCACTCAGAGACGCAGTCGAGGTCATGCTATTGCTTTAGATTTAGAGTCCACTCAGAACAGGTATAAACACTGAGCTCATTGACCCTTGGCTTCATTCACTCCTAATTGTTTTAGAGACACATCTCAGTGATTGCATTTACATGCAAATGAAAAAACATGTTACCGTTCCTATTTAAGCAACCGTCAAGAGAAGACTACTCGAGCCCTGCACCACCAGAACATCAGGATTTTAAAGGACCTCCACTTTAAACCTGGCGTGGGGATGTTTGGATGTAGTTGCTGCTAATCTGTCCAGCGGCTTTCCTCCTCCTCCTCCTCCTCTTCTTCTTTCATGTTATCCCTGCAGCTAGGTTTTGCCTGACACTGGTGTCTGTAACTTTATTTTTGAATAAGAAACACATTTATTTGTATTGTTACATATATTATAACATTTCCAGCATCAGGCTTGAGATTTCTTTTTCTTTTTCTCTAATTTTTCGCTCCAACTTTTCCCCTTTTTTGATCCTTTATCCGGAACTCTGCTCTCTTGGTCTTGATTTAATTCCTTTCCTGCTTCGACATGAAGGGGTGACCATGGTCGCTACTGCTTCCTGTACTTGTTGTTAAGTAAAAACGATGTATTGATTCCCGATCACATGGGCTGTTGCAACATAAAGCAGCCCACACTGCGAGTGGTGGCGTGGCAGTCCAGTGAGTGGGCTGGCCCATCTGGCTTTTGCCAGATTTTCCAGATTGCCAGTCTGAGCCCAGTCGATTGTAGGGAAGATATTGGCCTGTTGACCTCCTGCGTGTAAAAATGGATTTGACAGTGCATGAAGAAATGTTGTCTGATCCGCTGTGTATCCTGATTTCTCTTAGTTACCTGCAGCTCTGTGAATACTTTTGATTCGGCCCACAGCGCAGCGTCTGAGGCAGCTCGGCCGATGTGTGTGGGTGGTCAGCGAGCCTGTCGGTTGAAAGCATTGGCCATGGCTGATCACGGTTATTGGCTTTCAACAGCCAGTTAGATCTGTGTGCCTGTTTTGCTTTATGTTTGTTTTTCCTCCTCATGACTTAGTTTCATGAGTAATACTAACAGATGGTACGAAGTAGATGAGAAGTTGATCGGAGCTGTTTAAAATTCACCAAGTCGTTGCAACTTTTATCTGAAGGAGAGCTCAAATGTATGAGAATGCAGATGGATCCGCTGTTAAAGTTGTTTCCTTGAGTTATTGGAGTTTACTCTGAGGCCCACTACACCAATTTTGCACAGATGAAGAACATTACTGAGCACTGAGTGAAAGAAGAACACTGTTCTTTGCCTCACAACACATTTTATTAAACCGTCTTGTTTAAAAAATATGCAATATTTAAATAACATCTGCAAGGCTACACAGGCATTTAATCCTATTTGTTTGAACTCCAGTACGTTGACATGTGTAGTGACTGTTAAACATTAACATTACTTCTGCTGTAGCCGGGAACAAACCTGAAATAATAAACACAGATTGAAGCCCTGTCACAGCACATGCGTACTCATTTAAAGTATTTACACAAACAAAGCTCTGTCAAAACAAAGCTACACTTAAAAATATTTAGCTCTTTCTTGACAGAATAATCTGAAAATTACTTAAAGGGAGATTAGGAGTGTTAACCGCACTGAGGTGGAGCAAAATATCTGCACCAAAACATCCAAATAACACTCAGAAAGCACCAGTTTGTTTAACCAGAGGACCAAAGACAACAGCGTCCACCTGTTCTTGACTTTCAAAGTCGTCATTTCGCCGTCTTGTTCACCAACACACAACTTTCTGTCTCACTTAGCTATGCAGGGCAGAGAAAACACATGATTTTCATGAGCAGTACTGTACTGTATGTTAATCCGTGCCAGAGGTCCGTGTCGTGATGACCTCAGTACCAGACTGCTGCAGCTGTTTTGTTAACAGCTTATGTTTCAGGAGAAGGTGCACCGATGCCCCATTTATTTCTGTGCTGCCACCACTTCTGATCTCCAAAATCAAAGCGAGCGCTACCCTGCGAGGGAGTTTCGCAAAGAAGGTGAGCCACAGCGCTCGACTGCCTGTGATAACTTGCCTGGGTGCACTGCCCTCGCCATGACTAATGCGGGGCAATTTGTGACATTTGGCTGCAGATGAGGAGGAGGAGGAGAAGGAAAGCGGGAAGAAAACACGCCGCAGTTACTGTAGCTTAATGATGCTTCTGTGTGCTTGAAGACTGAGGCCAAAATACCTCTCACATAACTCATACCTCATGCTGGAGAGGCAGCATTACTGCTCAGCAGGGGGAGGGAGTGAACGCTTATCTGGCCCACAGAGAGCTGTGAGTTCTTCTCCGAGACAGCTCATTGTAGGCTTCACAATGTCATGAAGCTGCATCCCACGCTGATATAGCTTTGTTTGTTGAACGCTAGCAGCAAATTATTTTCATACTTTGACTTTCCCTGAAGAGTTGAAGTAACCACTGCAAATCTGAAAAGGAAATTAGGAGGTTTTTTTGCTGCAATGCCCCAAATTCTGCTGCTCAACACGAGCGAAGAGCTGATCGATGTTTTTAGACTAAAGGAGGCAAAGACGCACAACACTGTCTTCATCAGTGGAGCTGAGGTGGAGCACTTTTAAGCCCATGACAAATTAACACCCTGGTATAATGAAAAAGCACAGAAAAGGCTCTATCTGTACTTCAGTTCTGGTGAACTTTTACCAAGGAGCAATAGAAAGTATCCTGACTGGAAACATGACAAACTGGTGTGGTTCATCACGGCTCAGGACAGGACGGCTCTACAGCGGGTGATTATAACCACCCAGAACATCGACAGAGCATCAGTGACATCGGTGAAGTGAGATGTCTGCACAAAGCCTAAAGATACTAAACACAAGACCCACTCTGCTGCCGTACCACACGACTAGACAACAGCTTCACTCCTGAAGCTTCACTCCTGAAGCTTCACTCCTCACTTTCCGCTGCCGTACCACACAACTAGACAACAGCTTCAGGAGTGAAGCTTCACTCCTCACTTTCCTCAGTCTTCGATCGTCTCATTCCCAACTTGCCCCTTTTGGTTTGTGGCGAATGAGACTCAACAATCGACTATCTTACAAATTCGATCTTTTAATAAAAAGCACTATAACGCACATTTCGTTGTACAACTTCAAAGATTAAATGAACCTTGAACCTTGGATGAGCGCACCCATGGATCTGATAAAGCACTGCACTGTGATACGTGTTGCTTCTGAAGCTCTTTTTTTTTGTCTGCAAGCCAGAAATGACAGATTGATTTGTGTCAAAGATGACAAAACAGCCAAACTTACACTGCTTTACATTTCTCTCACACACGTACCACCATGTATGCTGGTTCGATGTGCAAGATATGCTTTTCTGCAGTCCTACAAAAACCACACTGCTCAGAGCGCAGACCAGGGCCAAGCCACTTTCAATATGTGCATCCCTTCTGCAACTCGCAGATTTCCATGTTCTGGGCCAACCTTCCTCTTCAGATGCTGGCCGTGTCCACAGCAGTTATGTAGCTGCATCCATGAAATCGTCCCCGTCTCCGAGCTGCGAGCCAAAAGCCAATGAGAAAACCATCATGGATGATCATCTTGAAAGACATTGAGTGCTTAGAAATGAGACATCACAGCGAGGGAAGTGCTGTGTGTGTGTGTGTGTGTGTGTGTGTGTGCGTGCGTGCGTGGCTGAAAGTCATCCATGTGTTCATAATTACATGGACTTGATTTCAGCTGCATCAAAACTCCATTCATCATCATAATTCATGGTTTTAATTCACAATTGGGCAATTATCTTCTAGTCATCCAGTGTGAGTTCCAATTAATCAAAATGTAGTTACATGGTGACTTTTGCACTTTGGATGGCATTTGAGAGGGAAACTGCTTGGAAAAAGTGATCTCCGGTATCAGGAAATGTGGTGAGGTGACATCAGACGTCTTCTAACATCACAGTCTGGTCGATCAACCAGGCCCCGGTCTGTGATTGGATTCAATGACTCTGCACATCAAGGGAAAACTTGGAATTTGGAGTCCAACTTTCCCTGGAAAGAGTTGTGTTTTTCTGCTATTAGCGTCTGTTCTTGTGTAAAACCAAAATTAAATGGAATCTAGATTTACTCACGGAGACGTACAAATCAGAGATTTGTAATTTAGAGCAACTTTGACCTGCAAAATTGCTTTAATCAACTGCAAATCACAGTGACGGAACTGAGCTTCGAGGGAGTAGGTAGTTATTGCATTAGCTGAATTTAATCTCAACTCCTGTGTGTTAGCGTCAATTAGCACCGCGGCACGACGTTTTGCGCCTACTCCCGCTGACTTCGCACATTTTTTTCATCAGAATTAGCGTTTATAAATGCAGTCTTTTTTTTTTAAGAAAGATCCAAGATGGCTGCTGTTTAGCTGCATTGTGTTGTTCTGATCAATCCATCAAATATTATGTCAGTCACTTGACATCTAAGCAGTCTATGATGTTTTTTTAGCTTGACAACAACATTGAGCCTCAACTTGCAGGATTATTTTCTGCTATTTTTTGAAGTTTTGGGCACTTTTGATGACATGTGCTTGACAAACCTGCAATACTGGATCACCTGAAATCTCTCAAGATAGTTGGCACTTAATCGACCACAGACATGGCAATAAAGAAATGTAAGAAGTTAAAAATTCTCTGAACTTCACGTCAGAGGATTTAAGCTAAACAACAGAGTGGCCTGCTGGATTTAACTGATGAGGTGCAACAACTGAAGGCTGTGATGAAAGAAGAAGATCTGGAACAGAACACGAGAATGGACGACACAGTGATATCTGGACCAGAGACGACCCGCAGCACCTGTGCACTGATCACAGGAGGCGATGACACACCAAGACGTAAACTGGACTCCGTTGAGTAACAAGTCATTAACTTCTTCGACAGTAACAGTTGAGTTTGTCTCGTCTTAACAGTGAAGAATCCTGATGAAGGAAAAGCAAATTTAGGATACCTAGACCAGGAGCTGTAAAGTAATAATACGACTGAACGGTACACCAGCAGAGGCTAAAGTAAGAGCCGTCAGAGACATTACAGATCTTGATCAATATAAATGGAAATGATGAATGTTATGGTGGAGGAGTGAACTTTATGACCTAGAAAATGACGCTGATCCAAAGAGCGACTTCTACCAGAACATGAACATGACGTGAGAATGTTATTCTGAAGACAGGTTCAGTTTAAAATCAAGGGTTTTTAAGTGATCCTCTTTAACAGCAGGAGTCTCTACAGCAACTTCTCTAAAATTAAAGATTACCTTCAACGGTTTCAGCAAAAGGTTTAGCGTAATAGCAATGTCAGAGACTTGGCTGAGTGACGAGAACGAAGTGCAGGTTGGATTAGAGGGCAATGAAACTCTTTGGCAAAACAGGGCCAACAAAATTGGAGGGCGGTGTTGACTTATTTGTGGTGTCTGCTCTTAAGTGCAAGCTTATCGTTGATATGACAACAGGTTGAACGATCCAAAACATATTAATTAGTTGCATTTAATGAGAAGATCTCTTAAAAGAGTTAAACGAAAAACATGATATGGTGATTTTTAAACTAAACCGACCTCGATTTTCTAAAACACTTGAAAAGCTGTAAAACAGACTTGACGACTTGCACTGCAGGTGTATTTATTGATTCACGTAAAGCCTTTTACACAACAGCTCATTGCTCACTTCTTAAGAAACGTGGCCGCTGCGGGGTTTATCACTTATTAACGACAGAATGCTGCGACGTGATTTCCACGGCTGTGATGTCGGCTTATAGAACGAGGTTTATTTTTACCTGTCACGTAAAGCTTAAACACTCTATTTTCCATTTCACACGCTCTAACAACGTGCTCCCGCTTTGACTTCACATCCAAACATTGTGACTCAGGAAAAGTATTTACAGCTGAGATGGATGGGATGGCACTCCGGAGGTGCTTTACAGTGGCCTTTCAGCAACTTTTCCATCTTTGCAGCGGCGCGCTCTCTCTCGTAAGTAGGTGAAGCACTTGAGTGAAAGCAGTCGATGCACCGGGCTCGCCGTGAGTGGAGCTCTTGTGGCACCCGGCTCCCCCCGTATACATACACACAGCGGCCCTCCAGGCTCTCCCATGATGCATGCTGTCTGTTTTGACACAAAGCAGGGCTCACAGGGGTGTTCTGGCTAACATTAACATGCATAAACATCACAATTAATGAGCCTTTGTGACAGCGCGAGCTAAATGCTCCCCCCCCCCAGCACCACCACCACCACAACCACACGGCCCTCTCCATTACAAATATAGACATTTTTCACGCAATCGATTATGTAGAGTAGCGCTGGAACTGCAACGCGCGACGATAAACAAACC
>OMLP01025227.1:0-25346 GCA_900302685.1 Spondyliosoma cantharus | reverse complement strand
TCAGTCAGGCAGATGCAGCAGCAGCGGTGGTGTTGGCGGCGGCGGCGGCGGCGGCACACCTTCCTGTCTCCTCACTTCATCTGCCCTCTCACAGCCCACTTTAATTATCTGTGAGCAGGATCTCCTCACCTTATTAATGTGAGCAAATGCTGCCCGAGAACAGAAGAAGATCGGCCTCTGGTTAAGACGGAGGGATTTCCACCTTAATGTCGTCTGAGCTGACTTTGCGGGGAGATGATCTGAGGGCGCACGAGGTGACGCACCAAGGTAGCGAGCGAGGGCTTTTCTTAATAACGTGCCACGGGGAGATCACGTGACCCGCCCGGTTCAAAGTGTTCATCGACACTCACGGTTGAGTTTGCAGCTGCGCCGGAGCCGACCTGCTGAGCCGGGCTGCAGGAACATTTACTCCGAGTGGAGTCGGACTGAGCATGTGCAGAAGATAACGGGCTTCAATTACAAAGCTTTTTCTCCTAATTGAAAATGCAGCTAATAGCTTAAGTGCTCACTATCGGGGGACGGCTGAAGGAATGTGCAGGGGGCTCACAGGGGCATTTACAATCTGCCTCCAGCTGTGAGTTTGAACCCTGGAACAGAGCAGATATCTTTATTCCCTGACTCTCTCTGCTGCGTGATATTTAAGCAGGACGGGAAGTTATTTAAGCAGCTTTTTTTTCATTGTATTTGCAGAAAGTCTGAGCAATCTTTAGACATCAATATTTGAGATGATATTAAAATTACTGTAAGTGGAATAAATATATATGTTTTTGCATCTGCAGCCTGAATAGTTTGAGAATACTCGACTGACTGAAGCATCTGCAAGCCTCTGAGAGTTTAAACACTTACACAATATTTTCCTTAAAGGATCAAATAAAAGGTTCTGCACAGTTTTGGACCCTCTAACTACACCTACACAACCAACCAGCTGACCGCTTCAGCCTCTGGGTGAGTTTTTCTTCTCGATTTGTTGTTGTTCTATTTTTCTTTATCTTCATTTTCTCACTTTCTATACTGTCAGGGAATAAAAAGGAATGGATGCTGTTTGTTCATGCTGTTCTTATCTTTTGCCTTTGGTATCCCTTAGTAAAGATGCTTGGAATAAAAAAGACGGAAAAAGAAAATCTCTTAACATCCTGAGAGCAATCGATAAATCAAATGTCAGAATCTTCCACAAGGCTCGAGAGCCAGAGAGGGTTCACGTCGACAATTAATGAGCTCGTGGAGCAACAATGTCACAGAGAGTGCAGCCATAAATGTCCGTATGACGTTCAGCTGCTAGCTCAGTTAGCACAAAGCACTCAGTGAGGAGCAGCTGCTGCGCTGTGGATCTTTAAAAGGCCGACATATTCTTGTGACGGCTGTTTTGCTTGTGTTCATTACGCACACTAACCAAAGTTCATCCCAGATATGACGGCACCTTGGCGGTCCGCTCCTGGTCGCCAAATCTGAACCACGACAGTTGGACGGGACAAAAAACCCCCTCCAACATCTGCTGGCTTCTGTGTTAGCTTTTACTTCACATCTACATTAATACTCTTCCATCCAGTTCTGTTGAAGCAGCTTGAATACGTTCGGTCAGCACAGAGTTTGAAGGAGTGACGGAAACGAGTCACCACAGTTTGTGATATCCGTCTCACGACCGAAGCCTCGTAGCTCAGCCAGCAGTTGTCTCGCTCTTTAGCTTATTCAAAATATTACTGATGAAGTCTTTGTCTGGATCATCTGCTTTCTACTGTTTCCTGCCAAAAAAAATCCAGCTCGGCAAACTCGTCTCCTTCTAATAGGAAAGTCGTTAACGCAGATCTCCAGTGCAGGTGGTGTTGGTGGAGTCAGCCAGTGTGTGTTCATGAGTTGGGCTTTACACAGTCGATATTTTCAAAATGTAGCTCTCTCCCTGCTGGTTTCTCCAATCCTTCCCGACCCCAAGCTTTAAATAAAACTACACACGTCTTCTCGTGTCTGCGCCGCCTGCATTGTGATGCAAATAGTCCTCGACTCCGTCCCTGCACAGCGCGGCCTCCTTGTTCTGCAGGATACACACTTAATAAACAATAAACTGTTTCAGATGAAATAATGGGGCCGATTGAAAAGGTTTGGAAGAAGTGTAAGTGCAACGGGTGCATTAATAAAATCTGGTGGTTGGAGTCTCCCTGCTGTGAAATGTGTTTCTTACTATGCATTACTGTGTTTGGGCCAACGTCACACACACACACTCCCATCACATCTGAACTGCTCGGGCTGCTCTCCTGAGCTGTAGAGGGCGAGGAATAACAAAAGCAGAGGGAAGTCTCGGCTCCTTACCTCTGATGGGCTATTAGTTATTCTAGCTAGCAGAAGCCCCATTAGGTCGGCCATTTAATGCTCCCGCGCCACATTCTCACATGAAAGCTACAAGATTGATAAGCCGACTGTCTCACCTCCAGCTCCTCTCGCGTTTGAGAAATGCTCCGCCGCCGACAATCTGACAAAGAGCCGATGTAGCTTCCCGTGTAGCTCGTATATGTGACATTACAGGAAACAATGAACGTGTCGGTGCTACAGCCGCTCAGCGAAGACAACAGGAGTGTGAGTGCCGCCACGCTGCGATCCACTGACTTAAGACATATTATCAAATGATTTATAGGCTCCGCGCAGAATATAGGAAATGAGCTGTGTGGCAGTTTGAGATAAAAACCTGGTTCTTGGCCTGACAGATACGATGAAGATGGAAGACGTCTCCAGCTCTCCACAGCACGTTGGACACGAGGCTGCAGCGGCAACACAACATCTGCCCAAACACCACATGTCCTGGTAATCACACTTAAAAATGCTGCCAAATGCATATATATAAAAAGAAAGTCAGCTGCTGGACAGATGACGGATGTGAAGCATTAGGAGGAAAAAAGAGAGAGGGGCAAATAAAAAGTGCCTAATCAAGCTCGAGTGGATTGATTAGTCTTTCTGTGGAGGCCGTCTGTGCTGTACAGCCGGGCAGCGCGTGGACCTCCTCCAGGAAACACACTAATAATGAAGCAGTTTGACGCGTCTATTAAAAGACTGGCAGGATTCATCCAGACATTTTACGGTGGGATAAACTCACATTAAAAAGCCACATTCATGTCGACAACTCGTCGGCTGCCAACGTGGTAATAACTGTACTTTACAAACACAATGCAGAGAATCAGCAGGAGTGCTGACGTGACGCAGCGGCGTCTGCTCCACCGCCACACAGAGAGAGAGAGAGAGAGGAGACCATCGTCATCTTAAAAACGCTCTCCACTTCCTGTGTCCTCTCTGCCTCCACAGCGACCGCCATTAATCACAAGTCACGACTAGCTCACGAGCTTTAGCTGGTGTTAGGCAAATGTCCTGCAAAGAAAACTCTCCTTACGTGAAGATAGAATAAGTAGAAACAGTTGCAAGATGAGCAGAGAAAACAGGAGCTGCGTTATTCTCTTTTGTTCACAAGGTAGAAATCCTACAACACCCAGAATGCACTGCACCATCCATATGATACTCTCACGACACTCTTTGTGTCTCCCGTCCCAAAAAACCTGCCAGATGACACATCTTGCGTCAGAGGAGGATTGTTTTTTGTTTTTGCGGGCGTGCAGCCAAAACAGAGACGCATTTCATTTTCACATCTTTGAAAAAGGGTGTAATGTTCTTTAAACTCCAACAACACGTCGATCATCTGTAGCTTAGCTTGCATCCTCTCCAGCATCGATGCACGTCGGCGCTGTGCTTAGCTGCTTCGTTTTCATCTGGCAACGTTTAGAAGAAACCAATCTGACAAGAAAAGATTTTTCCCCCAACCGAAACGTTCGTTATTCACAATATTTTCCTGATTAAATACATATGTTTTCATTGCATCACAGATCACAGGACACAGGAGAACAACCTTTTTGGTGGAAAAATAATCAATCTGACCTGAGGAATCACAAATCATGAGGTCTAAATAAACGGCGGGCATCTCATCTCCCAGTCCAAAGTCTCTACAGAAAATCTAAACGAGCTTCGTGGTTTTTAAAAATAAATCAGGAAATGAGTATCAAACTGTACGATCGAGCTGAGCGAGTCACTACTGAGGATATTCACAATTATCCCAATATTATCCCTAATTTATGACATAATTAGAAGCATATGTTTGATTTGTAATTTAAAAAATCCAAATATGATAAATCTGGCGGAGCAGGTGCCCAGACAGCTTGGATCAGCACGACTCCTCGGCTGCACGGGGATGTGAAGGAGTCCAGGTTATTATCGCCTGATATTTCCTTTACATGTGCGAGAAGAAGATAACGTAGCAGAAGAAGCAGTTTTTATTCCCGCAGTCCAAACACAACAGAACCGGACGGAAATGCATAATTCATCTTTCGTTTGGCTGCGGGCCGTTTTGTTCGGCGATTGTTTGAACCCGAATTAAACTAACGAGGAAGATGTTAAGGGCACAATCGCTGGAGGCAGAAATGGAGAACGTGCGACACGATCAGCTGATTGTAAATATTAACATATTTAAAACACCAACACACACACACACACACACACACATCAAGACTCACATGACTGGTGTGTTTGCTACAGCTGACGTAGCAAACACACAGGATAGGAGAGGACCACCTGCACAGTGACTTGATCCAATTCATTCTGCTCATTATGGCGTGGACAGCCGGCCATTTGAGGATAAATAACAGACTGGATGATAATACAAAGATTCATCAGGCAGCTCTTTTCTGTCAGAGATGAAGGATGAACCTACTTTGTCTATCGTGCATCTTACTGTGTGTGACTTATCCAGAGAGGGAGAGGAGCTGCTGCTGCAGTTTGAGCTAATGGGAATCATATTTGAGCAATGAGAGTGCACGAGTCAGAACAACAGCCGGGTAATCACACGGAACCCAACAGACTCAAGTCACCATGCACCGACCTTTGGCTTCCTTATCCCCACACAGACAAGAGCACAGGAGAAAACACGGGTACTTTTTCTCCGCAGGTTGTTAGAAAATTTACCTCTCATGCCTCGCTGTGGAAATGGATTTTTGGAGGGCAACGGTCATACCTCGCATTCCCTGGAGCCTGTGATGGTGTATGTGTAAGGTCCTGTCCCATTAACCAGCACATCCATAGTCTCTGAGTGTGACGGCTTGTAGTCCACATAGTACTCTTGCAGCGGCGAGTTCAGGGAGCGCTCGGTCTCGCGAGCCTTTTTCTGGCGCTTTTTAACCGCCGAGCGCTGCTGGAGCTGTTTGATGCTGCTGGGGTAGCGCCGCCACGACACGTAGATCACCAGGAGAATTATGGCCACGGATAACAGGAGGGCCACGCTACCTGCTATGATCTTGTGGAAGGACACATACTCAGTGTCTGGCAGGGGGATGGTGGGGGAGGCCAGGGAGGGCGTGGGGGAGGCTGTCCTGTTCCAGATCAGCTTCTTATCCACCACAGACTGCGTGGGCAGCGGCAGCAGCTCAGGTGGAAACGCAGGAGTGAGGGGGGGTGACGCGGTTGAGGGGATGGGGCTCGGTGTGGCGGTGCAGATGTTGTAAGTCTCCACCACATCTGTCACTTTCTCTCCTTGCGCCTCCTTCGGGCCGGCACAAATCATCGTGGTCTCCTTGTTCCCCTTGAAGGCCTGGAGCCAGGCCACCAGGGGACATATGTTGGGGTTACAGTACCACAGATTACCAGCCAGACTGATGGTGGTGAGGGAGATCCAAGCCTCCACCGTCTGCTGAGACACATTGCTCAGTTTGTTGGAGTCCAGGTTCAGAGTCTGCAGATTGGGGAGGCACTGAAATGTACTCGGGTCCAACGTTTGGAGCTCGTTTCCTGAGAGGTCCAGCTTCTGCAAGGAAGTCCACATCCAAGGCAGGCCCTGGGTCAGCAGTCGGATCCGGTTCCACTGCAGGTAGAGCGCCCTGAGGTTGGTCAGGCGCGGGAAATGACCAAAGTTGATCTTTGAGAACTGGTTGTGCTCCAGATGGAGCTCGATGAGCTTCAGGAGTCCTGCGAAGGCGTTCCTCGTGAGGCTCCGCAGCCGGTTGTAGCCGATGTCAAGAAACTCCAGGTTACGACAGTCGAGGAAAACTCTCATCGGGACGTTTTTTAATGAGTTCGACCTCAAGTGCAAACTGAGGAGTTTCCTCAGACCCACAAACTGGTTGGGCTGCAGAACCTGCAGTTTGTTGTAGGAAAGGTCGAGATTACGTAAATTGGGAACGTCGTGGAACGTGTTGTTCTTCAGCAGCGTGATCTTGTTGGAGCTCAGGATCAGTTCTTTGAGCCTCCGGATCCCGTGGAAGGCCTGTCCGTCCACAGCGCTGATGTAATTGTGGTCGAGGTAGAGCCAAACCAGTTGACTCAGGCCTGCAAACTGGTGAGCTCGGAGGTTGGCCAGGCTGTTGTAGCGCAGGGAGAGGCCCTGAGTGCCCGCAGACACGTTGCTTGGCACGTCACGGAAAGCGTTGGACTCGCAGTATATTATTTTCCCATCACATCTGCAGCTCTGGGGGCAGGGACGCTCACGGATGGCGCTTGGGGCGGCGAGCAGCCAGGCGGGCACCACCACCGTGAACACGAGCCATCGGAAAAAAAGCACGAGGAGTCCTGCAGACACGGGAAAGTGACAGGAAATCACACCAGGAGCATTAGACACAGGCTGGAGCCCAACATGAGAAGCCACACTGAGCTCTGATGTGTCAACAGAGGAGGTTATTCACAGCCTCCCTCATTTACATCCCTCTGTTCCTCACACACACACACACACACTTTGACTGTGCTAATGAATCTAAGTGATGCTCTGGACACACTGAAGGGTGATTAAATCTCCACATGCATCAGGCTTCCCTGTCAGACAGTTGTGTCCTCCCTCCTTCATGCAGCAGAGACACTTTGCGCACAGAACCGGAGCTCGGAACATACGTACCCATGTTTGCGCGGTGTCGGCTTCTCCTCGTGTCTCAGGGCTCTCCGGTGCACCCGTCCCGGGTCCACATGTTTAGACGCACAGCTGGACACGCACCAGGGGGGACGCCCGCCTGCCTTCACGGGGAATATACGCACTTCCCCGGAATCCGCTTTGCGCACGGCCGCACACCTGTCGGAGATGTGAGCGGCTCCAGAAGGTGTGCAGCAGCCTCTTGCCTGTAGTTTCCTGCGTTACCGCGCAACATCAGCTGGAGGCTCCACGTCAGACCGCCACCTTTTTTTAAAAAAAAAAAGCCCTTGGATGAGGCAGGATGACACCGATCAGAGCGGCGCGCTCCTGGAGCCTCTCACACACATTTCAAACGCAGGTGAAGTGACGGAAAAGAGACTGAAAAACCGAGCAAGTGAGGAAATCTGAGAGGAGGAGAAACTGTCCTCGAAATCCGACAAGTTGTGTCCCTCCTGGAGGAGCTGTGGAGAGCGGAGCAGAGGAGGCGCAGTGTGCCGAGGAGCAGCTGCTGACCGCGGCATCAAGAATAAATGAGTTGTGTAGCAACAGGAACGAAGCTGGAGGAGGATTACTGAGAGCAGAGGCGCGTCTCAGGACAGGACGCCCCCTGCTGGGCACACAAAGGCTCTGCAGGAGGGAGGAGATGAGAGGAGAGGAGGGAGGAGAGGAGAGAGGGAGGGGAGAGGAGAGGAGAGGAGAGGAGACGAGAGGAGACGAGAGGAGAGGAGGAGAGGAGACAAAGGACAATTAAAATGTTTTGCTTCCTGATTTTTATGACTATTTCTTTACCTTTCATGGAAACTACATTGAAATATAAAATGATATTCAGGATCTGGAAGCAGTTAACATCTCTGCGAACCACAGATTCAACCCAGGTTGACATTGACCGCAAACGTGTTTTATCACATTCACATTACATCCTCTGACATCAGGAGGTGGAGAGGACGGTGCTGCCGTTATTACAAACTAGAGAATTCAACCTTAACAAACGTAAACTTGCAACATAAAGAAAAACTCAGCGGTAACTCATCTGCATAACATAGCTGAGAGTTTCAAACATCTAACAATCATGTTGGATGAAACGGATGTGACGTCACGACTCATGGCGACGGTGGACCGTGTTGCTGAGTGTTCGTGTTTGTCGTCATCCTGTATTTGATGACAAAATTATAAAGACAATGTGACAAAAGTGAAAAATATATAGTTTTGTGGGATGTGTGGATGAGAAGCTGAAGTTGTTGTATCTTCAATCCACCAGACCTCTTTGATAAAAACAGTCATTTTACCTGTCAGGATGTAGGAGCTGCCTCGATCGGTTAGTTTTGTTGTTTTAACACATCGAAACAGAGCCCTGTAATTATTCCTTTAAATTATAATATAGTTTCCTTTCTCTTGCAGTTGGCAGTCCATCTAATCAAAAACCTTTCTACTCATCCTGTCGTGCACAAACCACCTACAGCGGTTCCAACAGGACACGTTTCTTCTTCACGCGTGACTGCGAAACAAAATAAATGTGGTCGGGGTGAAATGTACGGGTCAGGATGAGTGCCGAGGGAAAGAATTACCTTGAAAATGATATTTTTCATTCCCAGACACTTGTTCTGACCCGTGGTGTCAATGCACAGCTCGCTTTAATAACCTGGTTTCATAACATACATCTTAACACCTGTACTTAACCCTGCGCTGATATCTGGGACACCGCCGTGCTGCCTGACACACTTCTTTGTCACCATCAGCCTCTTCTGATTGGATCCTTCCTTTGCCCTAATAGGGTGTTACAAAGCAACCTTTCATTTCCCTTTGAGCTGAACGAGGCGAAGTGAACAAAGGCTGCAGTGGACCCGGCCAACACCTTCCCTACTGGCATCAGGCTTCAGTTTCCCAATCTCACCTCGCAGTGGCTCCGTCATTCTGTTAACCCCATTCACAGCAGACTTACAGCTCACCGTGTAAATGGAGGTGACATAACTGAGTATATAGGTTGTCTCCTCCTCAATAATAAAGGTGATTGTGCTTTTACATGCAACGAATGAATCTGTCTTTCGCCCCGACTGAAAGCATTTCAGAAACAAGAAAGTGCTCAGCGCTGTTATTTGACTCACAGCTGGAGGAGAACGAGGGACTGATTTACATCGAGCCGGTCATCATCCCACCATTCTTCTGTTCGGCGTCACGCTGAATGTGACGCCGTTTTTCTTTTGTGTTTTATTATGCGTCTGCAACAATATAATAATCAGCATTTCTACAATACGTTCAAATTACATGTGTATGGATCATTTTCTAATCAGGACGGGGAGGAGAGAGAAGCCAGAGAACATCTGATTGAGACCTTTTCACCACCAGCGTTTGCTTTTCCATTTCAGTCGACAGAACCGGGTGATTTTAACCACCGTCAGAACATTTTGCAGCCGTCTTTGTTTCCTAAGCTGAAACATAAAGAAAGGTTCAGCATGATGCCAACATGAACCATGAAATGAACATATTATTGAGCAACAAGCTGATGATTCAAATGTCTGTAATTAAAACAGAGCTGCGACTTCAGCGTGACATCTTACTGAATAAGGAACATCTTCATAGTTAAAGCATTAATCGCGCTCCACATTATCATAACTGCCCCCGACTTTAGGAGCCACGATGATCAACAAAATATATCTTTTATTACCTAGCTGGGTGACAAGATGAGGTTTAATTCAGATTCAAACATCTGCAAATGACATAATAACCTGCTTCATACTGAGAAGTTAGCATCACAGCTCTTTTGTGCTCCAGAAACAGCTCCTGCAACACGCATGAAGCTAGTAAAGCTAACTAATGCTAAATGTCATTTCAGACCATCTGTGTCGATCTGATAGTGGGAAGTTAAAGGGAAAGTTTTTTGATGTGGGGTTGTTTGAGGAAGTACGATACGTCTTGATGCTGGTTTGGTTAACAGCAGTGTGATGTTCTGCTTCCTGTCGGCACTACTCGATATTCTCGATAGAATAAAGTATCTGTCTGCTCGCTGCTGCTCCACAGAGCTGACGGACATCTACTGCAGGCAACACACCGACTCTGGATATGTTCCTCATGCAACCAAAAGACCGAGACAATCACTTTTGAGAGAGAGGAAACAAACACAACAAGGTGCGGTGAACCCCTCAGAATAAAACAACAAACGTGTTTTTTCAGCTTTCACTTTCCTCAGATTTACCAAACAACACATTTGCAGGTCTGGTTTACATTATAATACCACTGAGATACTATAAACCAGTTTGATGAATAAATGTACCAGCTAGCAGAGCGCTGGCTGTAATGGGTGATCTGATTCCCCGGGACACTGAGTGACCTCACCGTGTGTTGATCATGACAGCCTGGTTTGGACAGTTAATCCCACCCTATCAGCACAATCTTTCCTTTTTCCTTTTTTTTTTTTTTTTTGCTTTCCATTAACTCCCCCAGCCGCCTCACCCTCCTCTCTTCATCCATTTATAACCCTTTAGTACCGTTTCTCTTCTGTCACTCTCTCCTTAAAAGAGCAAACACTCCCTCAGTAATACTGCCTCTTCCAGCCAGGCTTATTAAAATATGCTCAAAGATTAAACAAAACAAATACTGAACACATTTTTGTGTGCCAGCATTTTTACTGCCAGTACCAGCGGGGTGATGAGGCGAATTTTATCATCTCTTCTGATTTCTCCCATGGGCTGAAATTAAGAAAAACACAATCTTGCATTGAGCAAAACTGCAATACAGTAATTCACACATGCCTAAAGAGACGAGGTTTCATCTCAACACTGGGACAAATGTTAAATAGCAGCTCTCAGGGCCCTAAAACACTTAATTACCTGCGTTCTGGTGATTTTTATCCACTGATTTGTTGCGTTTCTGCATAAATCTATGACAGAAATGTTTATTTGTATAAGGATAAACAGCTACGTGCCAATTCTAACTGATGAAATTCAGATTCACGTTTTATGCCAGATAATAATTCCACCTAGCTCAAATATTGAACTGTTGTGTTCCAGATAGAAAGTCCAATAAATAAGGAAAATCTGACAAATCATTTTACTGCATCCCGATCGAACTGGAAAGACAACGGAGGGTAAAAATCTGGAAGTAAATCGGCCATTTTGCACGTTTACCTTGTTAAGTACTTACAAGCCTGTTAGCATGTTAGCATGTTCACCTTAAACTGCTGTAAAATTGCTGTATGTTGCTGTTCCCTAATTGAAGCGATGTTTTGTACAGTGGCTACAGAACACAGCTGAAGCTCAAATGAGGTAAGATTATTCTTTATTAGTCCCTCAAGGGTGGAAATTTGCATTATTACAGCAGAAAAGCAGAAAAACAGCGAGCCTCAATTAAAACAGACATAATAAATAAGTTAAAAATAAATAAATAATCATCTGCACACTGATATGCTTCAGTTGGCCATCAGGATATTGAGAATATTACTGTAATATTCTATATAATTACATATCAGAGTGGTTTAATTGTGAGAATTTACTGTGAAAACCTCGTGTTTGTTAACAGAGCACCGTCTGATGAAACTACAGTAAATCTATTGTGTCGTAACAAAGCGTCTCCGTCCAGCTGTACTCTGAGCTGAATGATAATGTTCTCATGTCGATGCTGCTGTACGGTCGGTTATTACAATTCATCCTGAGGGGAGACGAACATTTCATAAAAATTCATCCAACAGTTGTTGATCCTGTGGCAAAATGTCAATCTGCTGCTGGTGGCAGTCGATGAAAAAACAGGAACGTCGTGAATATCTCAAACAAATCTGAAGCCTGGTCGATATTAAGATGTTCCAGAGGGTCGGTGGAGACTAACCTGCTGGTGGTCGATCAGGAAAAGTGCAGGCATCACCAGAATCACGAGGATTCATCCTCTGAGGACACTCAACTTTCATTTTCAGTGTCCACTCCATGTTTGAAGAGAGATTTCAGTCTGGGCGGAGAGACGGTGCCTCCTCTACAGATCACTGCTTGCATGCATGTATATAAAACACACTCCGGTTGCTTTCATCACTTTGTGACTCTTCCCCGGCTGCACTCTGTCACCTGAGAGTGGGTTTTTATAAGATCAGCGTGCTGGTAGGCTGCTCTGTGTGGTCTGACCGGGCACAGCTGCTGTTTATGATCTCCTGTTGTTATTCCAGCCCCATTAGGACACCACAGAGCAGCTGAGGGACTCAACAAAGGCACACTCACAGACACAAGCAGAAGTATGCATGCACACAGCCAGGGCACTGATTGGCTCTAAACCTGGCAACCAACACAGCACAGTCAAATGTCAGGGGGAGCAGAAGTGATGAGGTACACCTGGTTCATACTAATGTAGCCTAATACAGCAATCCTACAATAAATCCTGCCATCATGGAAAGTTTGACTGTTCAGTTCACATATGCTAAATCTGGTTGTCCTCCCTGTTTGACCCAGTATAAGACAGATAGTTAGTGATATTTACCGTGCGATCACCTGAGAATCCATCTTGCATCAGCAGTTCAGAGCACACAGCATCTGACGAGGAGCAACCGGCAGCTACGAGTCCAAACAGCGAGAGAAGAGCCTAAGTTTATGATACTTCCACATTTTGTTCAGCAACACCACATTGGAATTAAATCGGCAGAAGTAAAACTAAAGCGCAGTCGCGTAACATGACCACCACTACGCTTCTTACTAGTTAACACGTTTTACGAAACTATAGTTGGAATAGTTTGCACCTGAAGTCGACCTGTGAAGGCGGACGAGTCTCCGTGTTCGGCATGATGACGTTTAACTTCTGTCGTCTCTTTTAGCCACAACCGCTATTTTGAAGACATTTTCAACCAGTTTCAATTCAAACTTCAGTTATTTACTGATGCATTTTATGCCGTAGAGCAAAACTGTGTTGAGCACAGACTTTATTTCTGGCATTTAACTGAAAACTGATTATAAAAGAACATTTTCTTAGATATGAGGGAACCAGAAGTACAAAGATGCTAATTTACTTCTGGATTTAAGGACATTAAAATATATACAGGGCAGTAAAATTGCAGTAAATTCTACTTTAAAGCTGCTCTAATTAATATTTTATATTAAGATAACTACTTTTACAGGAACAGTGCCGTCGTCACTAACCTTCAGATCTACAGCGCTTTCAGCTCATTGTTTTAGTTTTACATCCTGTAACTTAAAGGTTTTGTTCCACTTTCATCGCAGTCATCACTGTTGATGCCAGATGCAGCAGCCGTCACTTTTTAAGCAAAGTGTGTTAACTGCTCAACGTCGAACAGCAGGCGAACAAACTCAGGGATTATCTGGAGAACACAGCGGAGCATTTATCAGCTAAAGAGACAAATATTCCCCTCAGGAGTCGCTGAGAACCTCAAACGAGAGCTTAATATTGAGCGAATATTCGATTTACGTTCTTCAGGCAGACACGAAAACGCCAAATGAATGTTAATGTCGCTCGGCTGAATGTGTGTCGTTCAACTTTAAAGGTGATGATGATGCCAGAGTTGTGTTTGCAGCGTGTTGTGCTTTCCCCCCCGAGTGACAACAAATCGATGAGCACAGGTTTGAGAAGTTGAACTGAGTGAGCATCCACACACATATTCATACATAATGTATTCTTTGAATCCTTCTCGATGAGAAAAAAGAGCAACATCTGCTGAAACAACAATCTTGCGGATTACAATGCACCCTTTACGAGCGCAGCCCTCGTGTTATCCCATCGATCGACCTCGTTCTGTCTCGGCTGCTGTATAGTGTGACTCAGAGATGTTGTTGTTCACAGCAGCATCCTTTGGAGACACCTGTGACCTTCCCTCCTCTCCTTACACCTCCCTCCCCCTCCCTCCACTTCTTCTTCTTCTTCTACTACTCTGTCCCTGTTGGCCTCTGCCCACCTCCCTAATCTCTCTGCAGTCATTTCATCCTCCGCCTCTCATCTCTGGACGTTGCAGCTGGAGTCAGATAAGAGCGAGGAGATGGAGCGGCAGATAGACGGACGGGGAAAAGAAAGAATACCCAGGAGGGTCGGCGTCTCCAGAGACGTATAAAGAGGTCGGAAGAGTTCAAGATGCATTTTGTCCAAAAGAAAATCTCTCACGAAGCGAGAGACAGACACAAAGGCTCACAAGTGTTGAGTGTTCGAGGGACAAACCTGCCATTTTATAAGAAGAGTTACGACGCTGACGTTTTATTTTTTCACATTTTCGCTTTCACTCAAGATCAGACTACTCAACGTTTACCATCTCAGACATGCTGCACATTGACCTCCAACCAACTTGCAGGAAATCAACCCTTCTTAAGTCCCGCCCATTTTTGCCCTGTGGTCCAATAACAGTTGAGCAAGCTTAGTACCTGGATGTACCTCACACAGCGTAACAAGGTCAGCTTCTTGAAGTTATATTGCCTAAAATAACTCAGGCTGAACGGGACTGCCATCGCCAGGTTTCTTATTTTCAAGCTCGTCCGACTTAGCGAGTCACTAAAGGGGGCGGGGCTTAGGAAAGGGGCAATTTAGAAGCATTTTTGTTAAATTTGTTGGAATCTTAACGGCCATCAATGGATAAAATGCTATGGCAAATCAATCTGGTACCTGCGGCTGTTATTGCTAAAGCTATCAGCGCGCTTGATGAGGACGTTGGGAAAGATCGCAGTCATAGTAAAAAGAAAGCCACGTTGTCTTCGTGTAGACGAGAGGATGAGCGGTCAGTTCTGACCCGTCTGACGGCTCCGAGCTCCTCCCAAGCAGCATCGCACTACGTCCTCCTTTGCTCCAGACATACAAGCGCCTCTCCTCTTACTGTCATCGGCAATGACACTAAATCGCTCCCGCATCTTGAATTGTTGTGGCAAACGCTCTTCATCCATCCAGACGCTCCACTTCTGTCAGATTGGGCCATTCTGGGGCTGACGTTGGGTTTTGAAATCAGACAGAATGACACATAATGCCTCACAGTTAATCCTCACTGTCAGACAAACAGCAAAGAGACCAGTCAAACACACAAACACACACACACACACACACACACACACTTACAGTTCTGTTTTTATCAGCACAATCACACACTGACACACACAGTGAGAGGATTGTTGTGTGAAACCAGTTCACCAGGCCTCCAGCAGCAGCACATGGTGAGCCCATGTGACCTTATCCATGTGACCCTCGCTCTCCCTGCCTCCCTGCCTGCCTGTCTGTCTGTCTGTCTGCCTGTCCGTCTGCCTCCCTGTCTGTCTGCCTGCCTCTCTGGGGCACATCTGCACAGCTACAGGCTTCAGGATACAGAACATCTGATACACACATATGACATACTGTGCAGAGCTGTGAACGTAGCACGTATGCGCTACAGTAAAAAGGCACGTGTTTCACAAACTTGCATAAAAATACTCTCATAGAGAAGACTCAGATTAAACTTTAAAGTGATCTGCACACACACACACACACACACACACACACACACATCTGTTCTTCGTCGGTCAGAGATTCATATGACACTAATCACAAGACCGACTTTCACTTCACTGCCAGGCTCTCGAGCCTAAGTTATCTCCATGCGTGGCAAACTGAGTTAACCTCGGCAATGACAGGCGATAATAAGCACAGCGTCGTCTTGGAAACAAGCCAAATGACCGTGTGTAAACACTATTTGACAAGGTAATTATTATCCTCCGAAACAAGCTGATTGTCATAATGTTTAATCTCCGCTCTAACAGCCAGGCGTGATGAGGAACGTCGCAGCTGTGTTAAAAACATAAAGAGACGAAGGCTTCGCAGCGTATTGAGGAAATAAATCACGAAAACAGTCAAATGCACACATTAGGTAACAGTGATCATCTGACATTCAGTCGTGGTGCCGACGGTGGAGTAAAGAGAGATGAAGGATCGAATCGACGTGAATAAATGCCGCAAACGAAAAGAAACAAAAAAGTCCCAGTTTATTTTTATCTTACAAGAAATGTAGGTCGTCAAACATCTGAGGTGTGTCAGACCCGATCAGATGTTCTGCGTCGGGGATAATGTGACGAACACTGTTTGTGATGTGCTTTCTGATCTGTTCCCTGTGTTTGTGTACCTGCAGCAGTTTCCTCTCAGCATTTCTTTCCTTTCGGCCTCACCGAAGAAGTTAAATGTGTTTGCTGATGCTATTACTCTCACTGCCATTTCACTGAATTCAGCTTTTGGATCCTATTTTGTTGCACACCTGGAAACTGTGCCGTCACTTGTTGCTACTTTTCTTATAGCACTTCATGAATCGCACCTCAGCATCCACCTCCAGGCTGATTCTGTGTCCCCCCTCGGGAGGAAGTTATATTTGTCCCTCCCGACTCCCTGCTGTGCTGAACTTGATGCCTCCTCGTGGGGTTGAACAGGCAGACTTGCAAACTTAAAAATAGGGAGGATGTAAAAACCAAAGCAGAGTTCCCAGAAAGATTAGTTTCCTGCATTCAGGTGACTTTTAAAGACTTTCAAACCAAAAAAATAAGAAACACAACGAGCACCATTTTTAAGTTAATGCTTCTATTCTTGCTTTTAATCCTCAGGAGAGCGCAGAATATATCGAGAATCACAAACTAAGAGCTAGTCCACATGTGCACCGGTATTTTTGGAAACAGTTTTCGGAAAATTGTTGTTATATAAGTGTTACAGCAACGCTTCAGAGAAAATCTCCAGGTGGAAATGATCTTCCTCTGTGTTGTCCTTGAAGCCGTCGTCAGCTTGTGTTCTCAGACTCCATTTCTAAATTTGCCTCAGCTACCGTTGCTCTCTGTCAGCGGAGCAGAGAGAACCTGCAGGAAGTCACAAAACAAATTCACAGTAGCTTTAAACAACTTAAAGAAATCGTCCACAGAAAGTCACGTCGCAATCTGCTCGTCTACAAAAAAAAAAAGCAACTGCTTCACGTAACGCGCTACAAATTCGAGACAAAGCCCCTTTAAAAGTTAGGACAATGCCTTCTCTATAGCTTCCACTATTATCTTGTCAGTTTGTCAGAATTTGTTTTTACAATGTATGTGAAAGCCCCTCCATCATTAGGCAGCTCTCAGTCAGTCTATAGGACCACGCGGACCACATGACAGGGTGTAGCTGCAGGATTGTGTGTGTGTTTGCGTGACGGTGCAGCTGACGCTGCCCTTGTGAGGATCCTCGGAGCGCTTATAGAGGATGTGAAGAATGAAAGAAAGGGATCTCTGCTTATCTCAGGACCTCAGGGTCTCCTCCTCTCCCTCTGCTCCTTCCACCCTTCTCCCCACTATGTGTTACATAGCGTGTCTGGATGAGTAAAAGGAAGTAAGTCGGAAACAGCTGTGTTACAGTGCAGCAGCAGCCAGTAAAGGCTGACGTGCGCTCTTTATGGATAATGTAATTTGCTGCATATGTATGTGGATTAGCATCTTACCGGAGGGATGTATAGGGTGTAGGAGAGGAAGAAGTGCTCGGAGGAAGGAGAAGGGACTAAATGAAGGACAGCAAAATGGCAGGATAGAAGAGGAGATGTGGTGCAGCCGCAGCTCGAGCCGTGCGTCGTGGCCGGCGGGGCCTAATTGATTGAGACAGCTAACTTCCAGTAATTCAGCTGATGAAGCTTTTCACTCTCAGGACTGCTGGCTGGACACAAACAAACTCAGTCGCAGGGCAGCGGGGCAGTGGAGACGAAGATAGAGGAGTGGAGAGAGGGGGATGCAGGGTGTTTTGTTAGCATGTCGACCCACAATCAACCCCGCCCTGCGCGCACACACACACACACACACGACAACTGAGCGGAGACAAAGTGCTGATATTGCTGTTCCCATTTCAGGGTTGGTGAAGGCACATGCACGGCTGACTGGAGCTGTGAAGATAATGTGCCATGCTAGGCAGTAGACAGTCCTACTGGTGGTGCAGAGGAATGTTGTCTGGCCCTGTTTGGACTTTTTTTTTTTAAGACTAGCCGCAGCCTGAGCCCGCTCAACCCGATTCAAATGATCTAATCTGGTGTGTAGCCGGCGCAAATCCAGCCTAACATGTCCGACAATCAGCTCAGTCCGGCGCTGCCTCAGCCTGACCAGTTTTCAAGCTTCGGCCGCAGATTATACGCCGGTGCTTTCCACTGAAGGCATCCCTCCCCTTCCTCCCCTTCCTCCCCCTCCTCCCCTCAAGGCTCTCCCAATCCCTACCTCACCCTCAGCCATGCTGCTGCATGTGCGTGTGGCCATAAATAGCATCAGCGAGGCTGCAGAGGGAGATCTGCAGATGAGAGACACATAACCCTAAGATTACACCTACTACTGCAGCCACAGTCTGCTCTGATGCCCTGGATTATGCAGTATGGAGGAAAGGAAAAGAAAGGAAAGGAAAGAGAAAACAGGGTGTAGAAGAAGAGGAGGGTGATAGAGAGGACAAAACAGGATTAGAAATGCTCCATCATTCCTGGGATTGGCTTTCTATTGAGGTTTCCTGAGCTTTTCGGTAGATATTACACTGATATTTCATCATTGCACACTGCAGTAGATTAGATTTCTGCCCTTAAATCCCTTTTCATACTTGAGCATGAAATGTCAGTGGTATTAGTTGGAAAGCAATAATCTGCCTCCGTGTGAAAGCCACAGCCGACAGGTTCATGAAACAAGTGAAACACAAGTGAGAACCAGAAGAAGGGAGCGAGGTGTGAAACAGAGACGGACCGTTACATCTGGTTTATATCATGTTGGACTGTCGTGTGTTCAACATACTGTACACACACCGACCGTCTTCACACAGGCTACTGTAGACTTCTATCGTGTAGTTGTACCCATCCTTTATTCTTTCATTTAAATAAATTGGTTCAGCTTCCGTTGTCCTCATTTCTAAACATACGAATGTGTTTGTGTCGTACACTGTGGGTGTGTTAACGCTGACTGTGATTCACACTGACAGCGACAGAAGACCGAGGCCGGTTCTGGTTTATTGGGTTCGCTCCTGACTGAGCTGTGGCCTCTTGTGGCTCAGAACCGGCAAACAGGGGCGGACGACCCAAGTGCCATCATTCCAGGCGGCATGTGGGCCGGATGAATGTATCAGGTAAAGATTTTGTGATCTGGATCAACGATGGGAAAAGAAAAGTCCACAAAAATGGTGTTTCATCGTCTGAATGAGCGAAATCTGTTAACTGGCACTTTTTAAGAGTGATTTTTTGTAAATGTTTTGCAATAATATGTCAAATTATCCCGTTTATTAGCACTTAAATCTGTACGCAGCTGCCACAGTGAAAGTTTACACTCGTATATCATCACGTTTATGTTTTCTATATCTATATAATCTGCCGTCCGCCTTCTCTTAATAAACGAATCTCGTTTCTGACTCACTGCCTCCAGAGTTTAGATGGAGCGAAGCTGTTTGACGGTCCAATAGTAATAACAGTGAACGCTTAATAAGTTGAAAGTCAAAGCATTTATACACTTGACATGTTAAGAGGTTGGATTCAACACCAGAGACGTCCTATATTAAACCGTGTTACTAATTAATATAATGATTATAAACACAACTGACACTGAAGTCTCTGGGCCAGAATCTGTCACTCAGGCTTCATTGATCTCGAGTAATGAACGACTGGAAGAGATCAGCACGAGGCCGTCGTGTCACGGTAATTATAATGAAGAATAGTTCAATTACACGGAGGGGGAGAGGGAGCAGTTTGGAAACAGAGTGGGAGACACATTTTCATCCAGGAGCATTAGCTTTATTATTAAAAAGTTCAGGACATGTTCAGAGCGTAAACCTGGACACTGTGTAATGTTTTAAATATTGTAATATAACGAGGTAATAAGATCATTAATGATTGATTGATTTATATTTCTTCTTCTTCTTCACTCATATTCATGGCAGCCATTTTCCTCTGACAGGCTTCTGTTAGCTTGAAGTTACGCTGCTGTGTTTCAAACGTAGGGAATTTGACAGATTGGTATTATGTCACTGATCCTGAAAAGATCATCGACAGTGAAAATCTGGAGGGATGTGAGGCCGCACTTCAAGTTAAAACGTCAAAGTTGAAAACGTTAGCATTCACGCATTTCCTGGCTACCATCACATCCTGTTCGTTTCACTTCAAGGTTCTAATAAATGTGTCCAAGATGTGCGTTTATATACTTTAAAATTGATTCACGCCCTTCTTATCAAATGCTAATGTTAGCTAGGATGTGGGTGAATGCTACTGTTAACTGTCGTCTACTGGTAACCATCAAATACGTTGTTTTATCTTGAAATTTGAACCTGTGTACGTCTGGATCTGTTGTCCTTTCAGTCGCTGGTCAATCAGGACTCTGTTTGGTGATCATTTGTCAGATTACCTTTGTTTATATGACTTGCAACATGAAACGCAGCAGCGTGACATTATCCCACCCTGAGCGCCACATCAAAGGATAAAGGCCGCCGTGTGAATACGATCTATTGTGGATTTCAAATCTATGAAATCTATTATGACTGCATCTCCCACAAGTTCTGTATCTCGACACAGAAACCACATTTCTCTTAATGAGCTGTCGAGCCTCTTAAATTAAATTATTATTAACCTCGCAGCGCGATGGAAGCAGGTTCAAAGGGTCCAGAAGCTGTTCAAAGGGAAAACAACATGCACCATGAGGAGCATTTTAGCTCAACACAAACACAGAGGTCGGTGAATCACCGCTTTTAAAATAGCTCAAACAAATTGTGTGTCGGTCGAGGGCAAATATGATGGAAAAGTGATGAATGCGCAGAGCGAAGAGTCTTGAAAGTCACCACAGCGCCGAGAACTAAACAGACCGGCGCCGACACAACTGATCGGCTGACAGATTAACTCACCTCTGTGGCGTAATCTCAACGACAACAACAAAAATCTGCACGTCGAACTAAACAAAGCCGGCATTTATTGGCAGTGGCTGCATTTGGAAACTGCTTATATCCAAACAACCGAAGCCAGAGCACAAATATGCACAGCCTGAGGTACAGAGAACACAATCTGGACCACTGAGCGGAGGGAAAACAGCAATATGGTCCGATGTGGTCGTTCAACCGTTCGCCTCCATTCATCACATTTGGAGGAGACCAAATCATGTAATCGACACAATCTTTTCTACAACAAGATGGTGGATCAGTAAGAGTGTGGCAGCCATCTCGTGAGAGTCATTAGCTCCAGTGATTGCTCTGCACGGGTGTAGAGGGACTGCGAGGCCGTATTATGTGAGCAACAGATACTATTATCATGCAAATACTGTTTCCTCACAATATTTGCATATTCAAAGTGTCCCATGAGTACACCTTTGATGCCCTCCCTGTTCACCTCGGTTCATCGCTGCACGTTTGTTATGAAAAGGGAATTATTATGAGTGACATTAGGTCCCACCTTCTTCAGAGTTAGCACATTTATCTTAATAACACGTTTGAGAAATTCAATTGAAGAGGCTCTGGAGGCAAACGACAGCTTTATATTTTTTATTAAGGGCTTGAAATTCACATATTCATGGCTGCTGATTTATTCCAGCTGTAATCTGTGTGTGCAGCTTCAGGGACTGCAGTTGTGGTCAGTCTGTCGGTCGATCCACCTCTTTGGTTCAGACTGAAATATCTTGATAACTATTCGATGAATTGCAGTTACATTTGGTGAACACATTCATTGTTCCCAGAACATGCATCCTCGTGACTTTACCTCACAGCGCCCTCATCAGGGTAAAGTTTCACTGTGTCCAAACGCTTGGTAAATGCCTGCAAAACTAAAACCATCACCCAGATGTTTTCTGTGTGCAGTGCTACTGTTTTAGCAGGTATTTTAGCCACCTTAAAGAACCTAAAGATATATACATCCGTTTAAGTGTTAACACAGTGCAGGGCAGGTACAGATGTGCTTTGCGTAATAATACAGATGTTGAACGGTTGAGGGGTTGTAGTGCCAAAGGAACGGGCTGTCTGACAGCAGTGGAGTGCTAAAAATGATCAAAATATATTGTATTTAAAGCGGTATATATTTTCTTAGATGTTTAGCAGCACGATGCTCTGCTTCCCTGCTGCTCACAGGAGAGAGCTGACGGTCATCTGCTGCAGGTAACACACTGATTAAGGATAAGTACTTCACACAACCTCACATCAAAAGATCCGAACTATCCCTTTAAGTTCAGCCTGGCGGAGACGTTAGCACGGCTGCAGACTGTTGAATCGGGCCGACTAAGGCGTGCAGTGCTTCTTGAATTAAACAGTCTCAGTATTCAGCCGAGCAAAGTCCTTTTCAAACGCTGCCAGGGGATTTGAGCTGATTCTTACGCGGAGATATTCATACACCGAGTCTTCTGTTGATGTTTCACATTGTGAGGTTTGTGATGTTGTTTGAATTGTAGCTTCAGAAGGTCGTGTATGTATGACTGTCAGGTAATAATGACAGGTGAATGAAATGCTGTAAGAACTGTACAGTTATACGACGGAACCACATGTGGTGGTCTTAATGGCGCAAACACTTCTGAAGATTTATAGTTCCAGGATCCCGAGTTCCCTGAATTTGCTCACCAGCTTTACCACACAAAAGATAAAACAGCAAAAAACGTCAGAATTTCTTAGATTCGTTGACATCTTCCCCACTTTGGACAGTCCCGCTTCATGGCCTCTATATTTAAGCAACAAGATTTGAATTCAAAACTTTATCGTGTAAACATCACGACAACTTGCACACATTACATTTTTTTTAATGTATAACCACCGACGTAAACTCTGACGTCAACCACAGGTCAGTGTGTCAGGTGGCTCCCGCCGTCGCCAGTTTACCTCTCTGCTAATCTGAAAATGACCAAAGAGGTGGAGCGAAGTCGGGTTGATGAGAGCTTGTTGTCGCTCAAATCAGCCAAATTCTTCACTATGCATAACTTTACCGAAACCATCTTTTGAACCGGGCTGTAAAATGTTTATTTCTGCTTTAAGGCTGGACCTTTGATTAATACGGAGGTCGATGGGAAGTGCTTTCAGAACCACGAGAGGTCGTTTAGGGAACTGCAGTTGTATTTTGGCACATCCACGTTGGCTTCATTCTTCAGCCTCAGAGGTTGCTGCTCGGTGCAGATAGGAAAATGTTGGATTTCATTGTATTTCTTTTGCTTTTCTGTGGCAGCTCAGTTACGTATTTGAATAAGTCGGATGTGAGAATAAGAATTGAGTCGTCGGCTTCAAAATTGGGCCAAAGGCAGCGAACGTGCAGCACAGTAATTAAACCCGGAGAAGACAATTTTCTGAGCCAGATCATTATTCAAACTCTGATGGCACACTTTGATGGGAACAAAAGATGTCTTTCCTCTTGCTTTTGACACGTCGTATTGCAGTAGTGATAAGCAGGCTTCACAGACCCGCGACACGTCAGACGAGAAGCTATATGACAGTAGAGGGAGACACATAAGTGGGCACAGTGGGAGTTTGTCAGACGCTCCGAGGCAGCGAATGAAGGAAAAAGGGATCTCGACACTCAAGGAGGCAGAAAGAAAACAGGGAGGCAGGCGACATATTGGTCTCCACTCATTACATTGTCACCATGAGCACCCAATCTGGGACTAGTTGGCATTAATACAGCCTGATCCCACCCTGACTGTGTGTGTGTGTGTGTGTGTGTGTGTGTGGGCTAAATGACTTTGTCCTAGTAAAACCAGGCCATGGCAACATCTCCTCTGGGAGAATAGGCAGAGCTTAGGTCTGGATTCATATTAAAACTGAGGATTACACGAATATAAAGCCACGGGGTTGTTGGGCAGTGGAGAGCATGTTTGTGTCCATTCAGTGTTTCCATCTGTGTGGCAGCGAGTCCGCCGTACACACACGCGACGGACGATTCACTCAGCTGAGCTTTTTGGTACATATGTACCAGAGTGCAGGCGTACTGCATCCACAGAACTGCATGTGCCTCGGCTCGCTCATGGGTGGGTGATCGGGCCACGGCCAGCCGTGCTTATGCATGTGTGTGTCAGAGCATCGTGCTGTTGCCGAGGGAGGCTGCCATTTGTTTGCCCTTGGCCCGCAAAGGACGATCAGCTGCCAAGGACCGGCTCAGCAGAGTCGGGGGGAGAGAAGCACGGTGGAGTTCAGGAGGGGATTGAAACGAGGAGGATGAGAGGACGTTTCTGCAGCTCACCTAAATCACAAAAACAGAAACATCCTAATTTATGTCTAATGGTCTAAATCAATCAACGCCTGATGTTTAGTTTTATGTAGAAGAAATAATCCCAACACCACAAACTGAATGTTCTTTATCTCCACACCAAAATCAAAACCTGCACCACAAACTGTCTGTGTGGCTCGATGGAACCAGAGAAAAAATGTTTGTTATTTGGGCTATTAATTTATTATTTCAAAATAAAACAAAATATTCCTAGACCCTGTGACAGCTTGCGCAAATTATGGACGCATCTTCCATCCTGTCGCATCACTTAACCAGATCTGCCATTTTCCCTGGTAACAGCACACAAATCTGCATTCTTAGAGCCACTGATTGATTTATGAAGATTTAGGTTTGTGACATTATGGAGTGAAAACGTCAGCAGTGCATCAGTTATTATCACGTTCTCTGTTACTTCCACCAGTATAAACAATCGTCACCTTACTCAGTGACGTCCCCAGGAAACCACGTAGAAAAGCCTCGCCAGCTTACACACAATTTAAATGTATTCTTCCAGTGTTTACATATAACTCGTCTATATAACTAAGCAGTTTGGCTTCGGGGCTGAAATTGAATTTAACCTCTTTACTCCCAGTTTTATACACGTCTGATTGTCAGTTAGTCGTTAGTGCAACGTCACAGTTATTCTGTGTTGTAATGTGCATAGAGACAATAATACGTCCTGAACAATGAAGTTCTTAGTCTGCTGTCATTTGTTATTTAATGTTTTTGTGTTTTAAATAAGATTAGCAAAAACAAAAAAAGGGCGAAAGAGCAGAAAGAAGGAGGAGAAATGACACTGAGGAGGGAGATAGAGAGGGGAAAGGAAACAAGGAAGGAAAGATGATGGGACGAAGGGAAGGAAGTAGGAAACACAAAGGCACACGAACATAAACACACACACACACACACACACACACACACACAGTGGTTCAGACCTTGATCACTTATTCATTCAGACCTGAGGAGAGAGCCAGGAGGATCAGGTTTCCTAATGACTAAAACACACACACACACACACACACACACACACACACACACACATCAAATACCAGCACTATATCCACTCCACACACACTCACGCTGACTCCATCCACATCACTTCTGCAATGTCCCACCACAGGCTTGGTCCCATTATAGCCATCATTTACAGTCAGTATTGATTACTCTCTGGCTATGGCTCTCACTCACACACACACACACACACACACACACAGAGTACACACTCATACACACACACACACACTCCTGAGATGTTGGATCTCAGTCTATTGATTTCTACTGGGAATGGAAATCCCTCCTCTACATTACACCGCTCTACTCGCCCGTCTGTTCTTTTTG
>OMLP01025220.1:4816-20236 GCA_900302685.1 Spondyliosoma cantharus | reverse complement strand
GACGACCTCCTGCGCCTGCCTACCAGGATTTGAGCCGGCTGAAGGACACACAAGATGCACAGGTAAGAAGGAGGCCACATGCACAAGTATGTATATAGAGTAGACGACACCCACATAGGCAACGCAGCAGGCAGACTAAACAAGAAAACAATGGTGCGACGAGGGCGGGGGTTCTCTGAGGTTTGGAGAGGAAGTGTGAGGCAGAGGAAGTTAATGAAGCAGGGGAGCAGCGGTGACATGGTGGGGACAGAGAGAGAGGTCAGCAGGAGCAGCACTTATCTCTGAGAGGAAGAGCAGGGTCAAAAGCTTACTGCTGCGACAGCTCTTGGTTCAACTAACACTGACGGGAGCACAGGAGGACTGGAGAGGTGAAGGGAGCGAGAGCAGGGGGGGAGCGCTCGAGGTAAAGATCATATCGCTTTAAGAACATCAAAGCAATGCAAGACCCAAAAAAAAAAAAAAGAAGCAAGACGCAGGATGATTCTCTCAGGAGCTGTGCAGCAGCTCTGTCTAATGAGTCCAATTAACAAGCCTCGTGCATGAACACCCCCCACGCGCTCACTCACACACACACACACACACACACACACACACATGCTGCATCACACCAGCAGGGATAAATGTTGAGCTCTAAAAACAAAGAAACAGAAGATGAAATGCTACGTTTTTCTCAAGAAAACGCGTGGTCGTGTTTGGAGGCAGGGTTCAGTTTGATCTCTGTGGGAGGTATAATGATTTTTCATAACAAAAAAAAAAAAATCATTTCCGACATTTTGCTTCTGGTGAGGTGAGGTTGACATTTGCAGCGTTCTGTCACCAAAGAGAGCTGTGTGGAAAAATACACTCACCAGACCATAAAGGGAAAATTGCCTTTATAGCGAGATTGAACAGTTAATTTGCTTCATAGGCCGGTCATTTCAGGAAAATGAAATTGACGTGTGGTTGAAGTAATTTAGCCGTACTGCCATTATCTCCCATAGACAATACACATATTTTCTGGGTCAAACACAAGCCTTTAACACAAAACTTCTGAATTCCCTCAAGTTGATTTAGTGTTATAGATGAGCATCATTAGAATATTTAAACTACGTCTTTGAAGTGAAGCTCTAGCAGGCTATAAATACTGCACCATGGGAGGGAGTGTGTTTCCTCCTGTGCAAGTATAGCTCTACAAATGCTGTGTAATAGAGGCACCCTGAATATTCCCAAATAGTTATTAAGTAACGACATAATTTTTAGCAGCTGTCAACAAACTCAGAAAACAGAAATGACTAATATCAGTAAAGGTTATAATGAAAGGTTCCAGCAGTATTTTGATATCATTATTTATTCCAGGCCCTCGACAAATATTCTTACAGCTGATTGATTCTAAAGAAACCGTAACAGGCTGTTGCTTGAGGTGTCACTTGAAGAGCTCAAAAACACTCGCTACGCTACTTTCATAGTCCCTTCTTCTGACAGCAACTTGCCTTTTTTTTTTAGAAGTTAGATAAAATAAGTTCTATATATTTTACCAACCTTGAACATGTGAGATATGCAGCAGCACAAGTGATAGATTTTTCACACGAGGGGATTTCCCTCTGGCAAAATGTCAGCTGGAGAAGAATCGCCAAGAGTGTGTTGACCCTGCAAAAAATTAGTTTTGACTGTAACAATGCTCCACTTGGTGTGAAAGTTTATTGTTTTATTTTCTCTCACTCGGCAGCTGCATTTCAACGGCTGCGCTGAAAAAATATTGAGAAACGCTGCAGGATTTAGTCACTGTGGGTGGCGTCACAATTGCCCTTAGAAGTGTCGATGTGTTGAATCTGGTGTGTATCAAGTAGATTCCCTTCGTGGGGCTGCAACCAGTGACTGTTATACTTTTCAATTACTATGAATGTTGTTTTATTTTATTTATTTATTTCATTTTTTAATCTAGTTAAGTGTAACTCTGTAGTATAAAGCCTTTTGTGGCTCCAGAGGAAGCTGCATGTAATCTGATACATTTCCTCAGTGGCATAGTTGCACTGTGGGTAATGATTTTATATTTCAAAAAGAATGAAGAATATATGAATTGCATCTCTGGTTCTGATGTATCCATTTCTATCATTTGTTTTGAAACTGTCCATGAGTCCAACAGTGTTACAGGAGAACAATGCTCGACCAGTGGACTGCTTTTATATTGGTACAGTTAACCTTTAAATGTCAGTGACACATTTTCAGTGATATAAAACAGAAAAGCAGTAAATCTTCACATTTGAGAAGCTTCAGCCAGAGAATGTTTTGCATATTTTTTTTTTTTTGCTCTATTGGATTGGCAAAATTGTCGTCAATTGATTTTCCGTCAGTCGGCTAATCCTTTCACACTCACCTCACTGTTTTTTTTTTGTGAGAAGAACAATATTTGGATCAATAAGCGGAGACAGTTCTTTGTTAGGAGTCCCACATGTTTGCTTTTGTTATTTAGATAAATTCAATGATAAACAGCAGGCCAATGACAGACAGGATGCTCACTTAATTGACTTTTACTACCAAATTCATTACTGTGATTGTCTTCAGTTTATAGCTCTCATTACACGGTTCTGTCCGTCAATCTGCAACCATCTGGCACCCGAGTACCCAGACAAAAAGACACAAAAGTGTTTGCCAATTCAGTTTGACCCAGGTCTGTCAGGGACACAGTGGGTGTTAATGTTCTCCAGTATTTTCAGGTCATGCCCAGAATCAGAACTTGTGATAATTTGCTTCATTTGTTTTCCCTTACTGTCCTCCTCAGCCTGTCCTGTGGGACAGTTCAAGTCGGGCACAGACGGACAGTGCACTGGCTGTCCAGGATTCAGCCACGCCACCATCAGGGGGGCGTCCGTGTGTGCGTGCCGCTCTGGATACCTACGTGCGGAATCAGACTCTCCAGACACCCCGTGCACTAGTAAGTATGCTGAAAACTCATGCACGGATTCACTTGCAAATATAAAAAGGTGCTAAGCAACACAAGCATCCATTTGCCTGTTTTCACTCTTTACCTTCACCCCCCCTTCACTTCTTCATTTTGTTTTTACCGTCTCTGGTGCTATTTCTCTTTCCCTCTGGTGTCATTTAGCCAAACTCCTTTAATCTGCCTTTGTGTCCATTGTCCCACTGCTGGGCATTGAGATGCATGTCTTTTGTGACAGGTTGTTTGGGGGTAGGGCTCTCACTCCAAAGTGGAAAAGGCATTGATGGTCTCAAGTGACACCTCCAATGCAGATTCAGGAATTTCAATTCAGCCGCGTGTTGGTTGTGTGAATGGGAGGGACTTTTTTTTTAATTAGGTGCACCCTTTTGCAAAGGCCGCCAAGAGAACGTGAAACAATGTGACATAGAGTCGGCTGTTGACAAGTTCCTGTTCCCTGCAGGTGTAACATCAACACCAACTAGAATATACCAATTTTATTATTGCTGATAACTTTAATTACAAAAGCTTTATCTTAATTATAATCACGTAATTAGTACATTCCTATTATATATTCATTTTTTTGTACTAGATAGCCGGTTCAGTTCTGCTCATCACCTATATTTTCAATTTGTTTGTGAAAGTGCACACCAGCCCTGCTATCTGTAAATCACGCGGACCCTTTCCCCTGAAAATAAGTGTTTTACATTTCTGTGACAGCCTCGGCGATTTTAACAAAGTGGATTCTGATTGCAAAGCCATAAAATGTATCGCCCCTTAAAGATTCCCAAACGTTGACTGCGGCATGCATTCGCACCCAGAATGTCTATGATGTTGCCCCACTTGGGTTTCCAATGAGAACACTATTAGCACTTAAGTTAGCTGCAGGCTCAGTGACAAAGCTGTGTCTCCTTGGCAGGAACAGAAACTCATTCGCAGTGGCTGAGTGCTATTGCTGTTTAGTTATGCTTGGCTTGAGGCAATAGCTATCTTCTTACAATTTTCAGACGGTGATCATTATCATCCAGTTTTAGACAAATGTAATTGCACCAGTTAAATTCTGCAACACATATGCTCCTGCTGTGATGCAAAGCCATTGCGGAACCATTTTTCTGCTTCGTGACTTCATGTGCGGACTGAATAAAATGACATCCGCGCACACGGAAAGATCCAGATAAATGATCTGTGTGGGTCATGGAAAGGTAAGGCAGCAGTAAAATAACACGGCAGAGATAATAATTCTTAGTGGATAGAGAATTTTTTTATGCACTATGATTGCATCAGTCTTACCGATACCTACAAATTAAAACTGTGATGACTTTTTCCACCGAATAATGTGACAAAATTTGAGGGATGACTACCGGTTACGTAGTCGCAACAAAAAGTGGAAAAGAGAAGAAGAAAATAATCTTTATTAATCCAATCAATGTCCAATGGAGTGAAAACTTTGGCCTTTGCTTATCTCTGCAGGACCTCCCTCGGCCCCGCGCAGCATCATCACCGAGATCAACGACACCACACTCGGTCTGGAGTGGAATGAACCCCTGGACAACGGCGGCAGAACGGATCTGACCTACTCCATCAGGTGCTCTGTGTGTAGGTCAGCCAAAGGACCGTGCCTCTCCTGTGGAGACAGCGTCAGCTACCGGCCCCAGCAGCACGGCCTGCTGGGTCGTAGGGTGGAGGTGTGGGGCCTGCTGCCTCACACCACGTACGGCTTCACAATCCAGACGCTCAACGGAGTGTCCGAGCTCAGCGGCAAGGAACCTGCCGGCGAAAGCGTCAACATCACCACAATCCATGACGGTGAGAGGCGGAGAGGAAGAGGTACAGTGGTATAAATAGTCTGAATATCCTGTGGTATTTATAATTCTTCTGCCATCTGTACAGTGCCGTCGCTGGTGTCTGTCATTCGGAAGAGTGACTCCACGGAGAGCAGTCTGACTCTGCACTGGTCAGTCCCAGCTCAGCCACACTACACCATCCTGCAGTACCAGCTACGCTACTGTGAGAAGGTGAGAGCTCCATGACAACATCTCTCAACTGTCAGCCTTAAAGGTCACATACCATTCAGGTTCCCTGACTCATGTTTCGTGATGATACTGCATTGGAAAAGCCACAATAGAGGAAATGTAAACAGGGGTAGTTGGTCCGCGGTAAAAGATTTCCTCAGTAAAAAAAAAACAGGCAAGTGAACTGAAAGACAAAGTGCCTGCAGGTCATCTAGCCAAACAATTATACTGTACATATTTCAGAGTTTAGCAATTATGTATTGTGGTAAGACTGTCACAATACTATTATTTTAAAAGTTGATACAATACTAGTTTTAAAAGAATTGATACTTGACGCCTCTTTCACTACTACAGCAAAATTGCTTAACCAACAATCTGCGAAAAGTGTTTATAGAGAAAAGTCATTGAACACATACCAACACATTTCTATTAATATTAATATCTGTGCAGCCTTGAGCTGAAAACCTGTTTGTTTCTCTGTATTAATGGCTTCAATACTATCGAAAATAGATTGCACATGTATCTTTTGACAACTTATTTTGCAGCATATCTTCTGAAGATGTGGTCCTCTAATCAAGTTTTCTCAGTGTTGCATGTGACAACTGTTGAGACAGTGTACAGTACACAAGGGTGTGCACTTCACATTTCTGTGGCTAAGCTTGTGTTTTTGTTCTGACTAAAACAAAAAACAGACTGAGAAGCACCTTCACACAGCTGAGATAGAGACGCTATTGTGTGCAAGAAAGAAATCTCAAAACACGTGTACCCCTCCAACACGGAGGAAATGCGTCTGATTAAGATTGTGAAATGTAATTGAATCTATTTAATTTAGTCTTTTCGATTTTCCTTGTTAAACACTCTCTTCCGGTCCAGCTAATTCATGTTTTTCATGCTGTAGGAGCGGCGTAGTGAAGATCAGTGCCACTACGCAGAGAGTAACAGAAACCAGGCTGTGCTGACAGACCTCCGTAGAGCCACTCAGTACGAGGTGCAGGTCCGGGCGCGCACCATGGCCGGGTATGGCAGCTTCAGTCCTGCAGCTGTCTTCCGCACGCTTCCTGATGGTAAGAAAAGGCCACATTTGCTCATGAAGCGGGAGTTTTCACACGCATGAGTATTTTTCTTTTTTTTTTCTTTCACACATTTTCTTTTTTCATTTCCATTGGGAAGGTTTCTCAGACTCTTTCCTGCACAATCAGTTTATTGTTATGACTTTGTTGCCCGTGTCCTTGTATTGAGTTAGTGTCCTTGTACCAAACCTCTTTGATATTATAGATTCCTGTCATGTTCTTTCTTCCCTTCTCTTTCTTTTTCTGTACTACTAATGTAAACCTCCTTGTCACGATTTCTTGCGTTGCGTTACTCTAACTCTCTCTCTCTATCTCTTTCTTCTCCGTCTCTTTTGTTTGCCTCCTCTCTCAGGACAAGACTCTGCCTCCCAGTTCTTGGTACCAGGCATCCTTATCGCTGTTGGGATGCTGCTGCTTGTCTTTTTCGTCTTTGTGGCCGCCTATTGCATACGGTGAGAACAGGGGGACGAGGGAAAGAGGGAAAGAAAAAGATTTGGAATGCGAAGAAGCTGGCAGAATAACAGGAAGAGGGGAAAAAAAATGGGGAAATCGAAAACCGATAACAACCGTGACCCCAATTTTACAGCTTTGAACCACTTTGTTCTTTTGTTTATACAAATCATATCTTATCAACAGTGGATTTGCACTCTGCTACCGACACCATTTTTTGTTCTGTGTGAGGCAGACACAAAGCAGCGCTCATGATTTCTTTTGCTTACACAGCTAAAAGTTATCCTGCTCATTAGCACGTTTTCCTTGGGCTTCATTGTTTGAGTAAATACTGCTGGATGGCATCAGAGGGAGAAAGGGAGAGTGTGTGTGTGTGTGTGTGTGTGTGTGTGCGCGCGCATGTGTGTGTGTGTGTGTGTGAGATTGAGAGAGATGACGATAGAGGTAGAGGGCAGGGAGAGACAGGATGCAGGCGTCCCAACCCTGTTTCCACAGGACAGGAGAACAATAGCCGTGACCTTGTGACACACACACTTAAACACACACACAAAAACCAGTGGCTGAGGCCCAGATCTGCCACTAAACCGAGGGTGGTGCATTATTGCTATTTTGGGCTTATGAGGTGGGAGAGGGAGAAAAATGAAATGGTGGAAGGCAGGGATCCAGTAGCTACAGGGCTGTTACAGTCTTGCAGGGATGAGTTTGCGCCAGCGGAATTATAATGGAGCCGCTTGTGTCAAAGAGCACAACCATAGAGGCTGTTACCACAGGCCATCGTGTGTCGTGCGCCTGAGATCGCTGAGGATTGTTTAAGAACAACAAAAGCCTTTTCTGAAGCAGGCTCAGTCTTTTGTCAAAAAAACATAATAGAATGATGGCAAGAAGAGAGTGTCCTGCAAGGCACTGTATCTCTGTTAGCTAGAGTGTATTGGTCCGTAGCTGAACTGACCTCTGACCTCTCTGTGCATGTAGTCGGTCCAGAGTATTCCCCAAGGGGCTCAATAAATGACCATATTCTCCTATGCTCGCTTGCATCTTAGTCATACAATGTGTGATATTTTTTTTTTGGCTCATTTATGCTTTTTTTTTAGAATGTATTTCAGTCAGAGAAGCATCTTTTTTTATTGTACTGTTACTGCATCCCACATTGTAATACCATCAATTTGCATCACATTAGGCTGATAAAGCATTTGGAACGCTTGGAAAAAAAAAAAATACAGTCTTAATATCTATTCTTCAGATAACTGCACTGCCATCCTAATCGTATTTTATTTATCTCCATCTCTCTCTGCCTGCAGCAGACACAGCCGGGTAAAGGATCCAGAACTGAGCGACAAAAACAACCAGTACCTTGTCGGCCAAGGTAACGGATGAAAGACGTGCACATTAAACCTCAGCTTTGATTTACAACTCATTCACGTCAAGAAATATCTTTTTTTAATGTGAGCGGGCTCAGTGCCGTTTCACAGTGCTCTAACATTTGTGCTTTTCCTTTCCCACGACTCTGTTTGTCTTTCTCCTTCAGGGGTTAAGGTTTATATCGACCCCTTCACCTATGAGGACCCTAATGAGGCAGTGAGAGAGTTTGCCAAGGAAATTGATGTTTCCTTTGTCAAGATCGAGGAGGTTATCGGTGCTGGTAAGCCCCTGCTTTTCCCCTAATTCAAAAACGTGTAGTGCCGGTCAAATCTCTCAGTAGACTCACAGACTGCACGTACGAGTTTTTTTTGTTTTGTTTTGTTTTGTTTTTTTAAATCTTCCTCTCTTTCAAAACATCTAATTTGCAAAGTTAAATTGATTGTGTGACATTTAAAACAATTGGCTGTATTCTTCTTTATTAGACAAAATTCAATATTGCCTCCTAAGTAAAGCAATTAACTGATAAATATGTTGGCAGCCCATATTGAAAACAAAGGGCACCTCTAGCCGCAAGCAAGCTTTACGTTTTACCGAAGACCACTGTTGTCCTCTTTATGTTGTAAACACCTGTTAAAGAAATGGTCCTAATGTGTGTGATTATGTGTCTGCGTGCGGCAGGAGAGTTTGGGGAGGTGTGTCGAGGACGGCTGAAGATCCCAGGGAAAAAAGAAAACTACGTAGCAATTAAGACGCTAAAGGGAGGCTTCACTGACAAGCAGAGGCGAGACTTCCTGTCTGAAGCCTCCATCATGGGCCAGTTCCAGCACCCCAACATCATCCACCTGGAGGGGATCATCACGGCCAGCTGTCCAGTCATGATCCTCACAGAATTTATGGAGAACGGAGCTCTGGACTCGTTTCTACGGGTGAGTGTGAAACGGAGAGACGCGCATGTAGAAAAACGCTCTGTCACTCAATTCTTCACTGATTCTCCAACCGAAACTGTTTCTCTCTTCCACAGCTGAACGACAGCCAGTTCACGCCCATCCAGCTGGTAGGTATGCTGCGCGGCATCGCCTCCGGCATGAAGTACCTGGCAGAGATGAGCTACGTCCACCGGGACCTGGCTGCTCGCAACATCCTCATCAACAGCAACCTGGTGTGCAAGGTGTCTGACTTTGGCTTGTCACGCTTCCTACAGGAGAACTCCTCTGACCCGACCTACACCAGCTCTCTGGTGAGATGACAATCCTCTTAAAATAAAGTGTTAATTAAGATAATCGACAGTATGTCTGCCTGTCAGACGGTATTTCTGTATCAAAACGTGTTCATCATAATAATTAACAAAAGCTAAAAATCACGTTTTCTTTCTGCAATCATTAAAAAAATAATCCAAAACACTCCCAAAAAACCCGTTGCTGTCTTTGTCCGAGCCCTGTGTGACCATGTTTATGTGAAGTTTATTTGCAGAGCTCACCGTTTTCTTTTCTGTGCAGGGAGGTAAAATCCCAATCCGCTGGACCGCACCGGAGGCGATAGCCTTCAGAAAGTTTACCTCAGCCTCAGATGTCTGGAGCTATGGCATTGTCATGTGGGAGGTCATGTCTTTTGGAGAGAGGCCGTACTGGGACATGAGCAACCAGGATGTGAGTTTAAGCAAGAACCCTTTCCAGATTTTTAAGATTTCGTCAGCAATCGGAGACGAAACAAAGTTTCACATTTGCATGCTGAAATAAAGAATAGTTTGAGCCAAGGAGTCAGGAGCTGTGTTTCCATCAAAATATTTACACGCAATTTGAAGTCTCGATTGTAAAGGTTGATGGAAACAGCAAACGTCTTCAATTTCACAAAAGGGTTTTCACACACACTCGAGGGGGGTTTGACTTTGATGAAAATCACATACGGCCAAACCACCAACCTCTGACAAAACTACACTAGTTGATGAAAATGTGCCTAATTCATATTTTCTTTTTTTCCAAAGTTTGATTTACATTTCCTTGACAATTAGATGGAAACACAGCTAATGAAGTGGGAAATCTACATTCAGCATTTTACATCTTTTTCCTATTCTCTATTATTTACTTTGTCTTCCTGTTTGTCCCCTCCTAGCAACTTGAGATTGATTTTTAATAACGTCGAGGTTTGAATAATAGTTTTTCTTCCTTTCAGGTAATCAATGCCATAGAGCAGGACTACCGGCTGCCCCCGCCCCCTGACTGCCCCACCCATCTGCACCAGCTGATGCTGGACTGCTGGCAGAAGGACCGCTCGGCGCGCCCTCGCTTCGCAGACCTCGTCAGCGCTCTGGACAAGCTGATCCGCAACCCCGCGTCGCTGAAAATCGTGGCTCAAGAAGGAGCAGGGTGAGAGTGAAGATGTGTTTGACTGATTGACAGAAAGCCTGCCCCAATTAACGTCATCGATGACAGCGAATATGCAGCGCGGGAATTCACGGACAAAAGAAAGAATGCCTGTCCTTTCAAAACGTCTGTCTCCTGGTGTCCGTTTAGTTTTCCAGCCGTCAAAGGATAGACATTAGCCTCCTACTGCCCAATCTTATGTACCACCTTAATATCCTGCTGTGACCTGTCAGCCTCTTGCTGTGCCCATTTCCCTTCCTCCACATTCTGCCTGTCAGCTGGTTGCATACAGCAGAGGACACTCCACCCCTGACAAATCCCATTGTTTGTCCCTGTCAGTCACTCAGGCTCAGATTATACCTCCGCCTGTCGACTGGAATGTTGCTGCAGGATATATATATAAGTGCCTCACTGTTTTATTGATGACAGTGTTTGTAAGTTGTTCCTTTGTTTGTCCACTCTGTCCCCCAGGCCGTCCTACCCCCTGCTGGACCAGCGTGCACCTTTAGCCCTCTCGTCGTGCGCTTCAGTGGGGGAATGGCTGAGGGCCATCAAGATGGAGCGCTACGAAGACAGTTTTCTGCAGGCTGGCTTCAACTCAGTGGACCAGCTGGCCCAAGTCTCCACACAGTGAGTTCTTGTCTCCAGTTATTTTTTTTTTAATCTTAACTGAAAATTTTCTCTGGAGAAACATTTTCACTATTCAATTCATATTTCACTTTAGCAGTGATAGCTGCAAACAAGCTAAATTAATCCTTTAAAACATTTAAGTATGTAAGACTATGGAAGCCCAGAGACCCAAAAAATATTATTTTCTTGTCTAATTAGTGATGTTTTTTTTTTTATTTTCGCTTCAGGGATCTGCTGCACATGGGAGTGACTCTGGCTGGGCATCAGAGGAAAATCCTTTCCAGCATCCAGACAATGACCTTTCAGAACAAGAGCACTGCGACTGTGACCTTCTAGCTCACCTGTCCCCCAACCACGACGTGAACACCAGCACACAGGTGCAGCCATGTACTGAGAGCACTCTGGATCCTCTCCTGTGACCCACTTTGAATACAAACTCCAAGAGAGATCGGAAGAATTTATCAATGACTAAAAAGAAAATAACGAAAATAAATGACTAAAGATGAGACTTTCCCATCGGGATGAGATGGGATGCCCAGAGACAAGCGAGTCTCTGTCATCTACAGTGAACAGAGGACAAAGCTGACATGCAGACGGACTCATTTTTACAGTTTGTTGTCAGTGTTTTTATTTCCACACAAGGTTAGGACCCAAAAAATGTGCTTAACCATGTTAGAGAGATCAGAGTTTACAAAGTTCTTGTAGAATCATGTCATTTTGAAAACTGGCAGTTGACTGATTTGTTGTCAAAAGAAAAAAATCACGTCACCAAAGGAGACAAAAGAAAGGCCAGTGCCAATCCAAGGATTTCACTTTTCATATCATTGTGTAATTACGAATGAGAACTGCTTTCACCCTGGGTGTCTTCCATTAAATCCATCTGGATTACTTCAGACACCTTTCACATCGAGACTGAACATTTTTGCTGTTGGATTTTTAGAAAGAATTTCTCCCCCATTTGATTTCAACATTACCTCCTCTTTACTCAGGTGTGATGTGAATTGCAGACTTTGAAGAGTGCTGTACTCGACCTAATCAGACATCTTTCACCTTCCCCAGTCTGGCTCTCCCCTCGCCAGCTTCTCGTGTGAGGAGAAGAGAGGCACAGAGACATATCTGCACTTTTGTCATTTCAGAGTGAATTGTTTTCTCCATGTGTTTCTCTTGGAGTATGGTTGGTAATCTCTACTGCCTGTGTTTCTGCTGGCAGCTCAGTTTTAATATTGTCAGGCTGATCGAGGACCAAGTGGACTCAGAGACCAGAGATCACTGTAGAATTGGTTTTCTTTGTGGAAACTGACCAAGGAAGCTACCTGGCCTCAAATTTGTTTTTCTTGATATAACTGATACATTTTTAATTCTCTTATTCTGTATTCTCCATATTCCAGTGCCATTCAGTTGTCACTTAAATGCCAATTTTATAAAGCAGAAATCTCTCCTGAATGATTTTTGTCTCATTTAAATGTACCTAAGTGGTACGTAGGTAAGGGTTACTTTGACATTTTGGAGTTGAGTGTATTATTTTCCTTCATTATACTGGTTCTGTATTTGGCAAAAACGATTCTGATTTTGCCCCCTAAAGCTTTGTAAAAGAAAACACCATGACAACAGGCTAGCTTGTAGCCAGCAGCTGGTTTCAGGGCAGAATGCTAATAACTGCTGTTTGATTACGCGGAGCAGGCCCCTTGCCTTCTATGTTAAGTGTTTTACTTTCTTTCATCGTCTGATTTGTGTGTGGTTATTAGAAATGGCTCTGGTTTGGCCCCAGAACTACAGAAAATAGTTTCTTAAAATTAAGCATGGAAAAACAGCACAACAGCTAACAGGCTAGCTCGTAGCCTGGAGCTGGATTCAGGGTAGAATACGAATAGCTACTGTTTGATTAGGATAGCACAGTGCGGGTTTTGCGGTCAGTAAAATATTTCCTCTTTTGCCCTAAAGCTACTCAAAATAGTTTCTTAAAAATCTTGACATTTAGTATGAAAAACGATGCACAGCTAACAGTCTCGCTTATAGCCAGCAGCTGGTTTGAGGGCAGAAGGCCAGTAACTGATGTTTGATTAGCAACACAAGCCCCTTGCCTTCCATGTTAAGAGTGCTATATTCTGTTATCCAATGATTTTCGTGTGGTCACTAAAATGTTTTTGCATTTTGCCCCAAAGCTACACAAAAACAGTTTCTTAAAAATCTTATTTAGTATGAAAAACAGAAAAACAGGCTATCTTGTTGACACAATACCCATTGTTTTAAGGTTAGCATGCTAGTAATGTTAGTGTATTATTTTTCTTTTTATCAGATGCCGGTTGTAGAGTCGGCCAGGCCTTTCTGCTTCTGCCTCAAAGCAAAAAGGCCTTTCTCTATACAACTACTCGTTAACAGGCTAGCTCACAGCCAGTCGTATCCGTTGGTTTTCGGGTTGGAATGCTAATAATACCGCTCAGCTGCTGTTTGATTAGCAAAGTACCCCCTGCATAATATTACAAGCTGTTGGTGAAGAGGAATAACAGACTCGAGATCAAAATGTCAAAGTATTGCTCAAAGACTGTGCACCTCTTGAAGGATAATACCAGCCTTTTTGACATTTAGGTCATGTATAATTTTCCCCCCTGGTTGCTTACAGACCTGCAGTGAAGCAAGAAAAATGAAGCTTACACAGCTACTAAAAACATCTACATGGAATACAAAATACATATCAGTGTTTCCAAATGGTTTTACCTCTGTGCCGTAGTGTACTTTTATGAAAGATTTTATTGTTGGGAGTTTGTTGTATTTTTTTTTTTTTTTTTTTCAGTTGGCATTTGCATTTTTTTTTTTCCTATCACATGTGTTTATATTCTGGGATTTAAAGAGGTTGAAAGTGCAATTTTCGCACATTCAGAATCCAGCCAGATGTGTTAATTGGGTATAATACATTCTATTGTAGTCTGGTTAATGCCCCCCATAAATATGGCGGTGATAATGGCGGCGCAGTGATTTTACAGTGGTAGTCACTTGAGAAAGTGTGGCTGAAACATCAGTGATGCTATACAAATCCCTCTTTTTCTAACATATGCTGATGTAAGGCCTTAATCAAAAACTCTGGTATTGTCATGCAAGAGTGAAAGAAGCATTGTGAGAGATGTGGTCTTCATATTGAAGATCTCAATAAGAGTCATCTTTGAAACAATGAATAGATAAAGTATGTTTTGATTACCATCCTGTGTGTAGGCTAATCTGTATTCAGTATTCATAATAAAGATACACACCAGTGTTTACCATCAAGGACTCCCATCTTTCAGCTTATTAACATATCTGATGGCCTCGGTTAGATACCCAATCTCATCAAACTCATTCCCGTTGCAAGTGGAGCATGTAAAGCGGCGCTGATATGAATCAGATGTCATTGTGTGGACCTCACAGGAAGTTTCCTCTCTTACCTGAAAGTGCAAGTCCACATAATTGTCCAATGACACGCTGTTCTGTCCCGGTGACCCTAATGGACTTCTGTCCCGAATTCAAAGCAAATCGGCACACACACAACAAAGCAGCTGCCCTTTCCTTTTTTTTTTTTTTTTTTTTTTTTTACTTAAAACACACTGTTTCTTTCTTTCTCTAAGTTTGTATTTCAGTGCTCGCAGATGTGAAGTAAATAAATTGTTCATGTTGGTCTCGTTAACCGTCTTTGGTTAGACAATGTGCCGCGATCGTGAGCGAAAAATGTGTGAACGCAGTGTCTAATGGGGGTGTGCGTTTCTGTCTTCTTTGTGGCTCTTGTTGCAAACATTCCTCTCATCTATCCCCGGCGTCTCTCTTTTTTAATAATGAGAGCTGAAATCGGAGACTGCGAGGGCGTGAATTGAGTCCCACTCCCCCATTGCGTCTCCCGGCTTTGCTTTCTCGCTAGCCTTTCCTCTTTTCCCTTCTGTTTCTCCGGAGTGTCTTTACCCTCGGGGGGGGGCCTCGGCGCTTGTCCTCTCCTATGTTTCCCTTCCTGGTCCTCAGCCCTTTTAATCACGAAGAGATGTTCTTTTCTTCTCCCGTGCCCCGGGCTGAGAGCAGCTTATAGCGCAGCATAAGCTTAAAACTCTCACACTCAATTTTTTTTTCTCCTTCTTTCTCTTTCCTCCCCATCTCCAAAGCCGCCATAACCGGGGCGAAAGCTGCCAGGGCCTTCAAGAAGCGTTTAGGTTCATTGATTAATGTGCTTTGATTATCTCTGTGTTACTGACTCATTCCTCTTGTTCTACTGCTCTCGTGTGGCCCATAAGCACAGACCTGCGCAAGTGGAGCTAAATTACGATGAGTAACTGTTCCTGCAAGCATGGGTTTTTTTTTTGTTTTTTTTTTCTTCAGCCCCGCGGTGTGTTTTGGTGCGTACGAACCTCCGCGTCGGTGTGATTCAGCGTTTGAAAGAGAGAGCCGAGCATTCATCCCCGGTTTCTACTTCTGTCAGTGCTTTGCGCGACCTCTGACCCCGCCGTATAGTACACGTCCAGGCCCCGGCTTTGTCTGCGCGTCTGAATGGCCATTCATGAGGGCGGCTGTCGACCAGGCCCGACCAGGTTTTTTTTTTTTTTTTGCATTTTGTGGATTGTGTCATTCCCCCTCGCATTCCTGTGTGCATTCAAGTGTGGAGTGTATGTGGT
>OMLP01025216.1:63148-89228 GCA_900302685.1 Spondyliosoma cantharus | reverse complement strand
ACCTTGCTCTCCATCTGGCTTGTCGACACTCGCTGACCAGTCCCTCATACTTGGCGAGCTTCCTTTCAAAGGCCTCTTCCAGGCGGTCTCCCAAGGGACTGTTAGCTCTAACAGAACCACTTGCTTGGTGGACTCAGACAAGAGAACAACATCTGGCCTTAAGGTGGTGGTCACAATGTGGTTGGGGAACTTGAGTTGCTGCTCCAGGTCCACCAACAGCTGCCAGTCCCTCGCAGTGGCCAGGATGCCTGCAGATGTTTTTGCAGCTTGTCTTGGCTGCTCTCCAGCTCTGATGAAGGTGATGGCTTGCTTGGAGGGGCGAGAGTACTTGGCCCACTCGACTTCTGAAGCAATGGCTTCAGCGATGGCCTTCAGCACCTGATCATGCCTCCACCTATACCTTCCCTCTCCCAGTGCCTTTGAGCAGCAGCTCAGAATGTGCTCTAGGGTTCCACGCTTGGAGCACAGTGGACATGCTGGTGACTCCAATTTGCCCCATATGTGAAGGTTTGATGGGCTGGGAAGCACATCATATACCGCCTGGATGAGAAACTTGATCCGCTGTGGCTCTGCCTTCCACAGCTCCGCCCAAGTCACCTTCCTCTCGATCATGAAAAATGGGAGCAAAAACAAAAGTGTTGCGTTTATATTTTTGTTCAGTGTATATTAGATAATAAATATGTAATACTCTGATAAATATCAGTTGTATTTATTTGTTTTTCCCTCCTGGGAAGATAAAGATAAAGCGGCAGTTGTTGTGAAGTTAATATTTGCATAAATAATACTTTGAGACAAATGAGTGTATAAATGATTTTTGTTTTAAATGTTTGACTTAGGGTTAGGGTTACAAATAGGATTTAAAAGAATGTTTGTCTGGGTGCTGGAGCTGGTGAACTCTGGAGGAGAGAGCCGTGGGCAGAGCTCAGACCCTTTGGAGGAAAAAAATACTTGTCAAGGAGAGCACAGAATTTGTTTGTCAAACCTTTTGAGTTAAAAAGTGGCTTAATCTTTACTCTTGCTTCTCAACGTGTCTGCAGCAATGAGCAGAGGGATCCAATATATCCACAGAGGGATCGACTCCAGGTTTGTACTGGCCGTTAACAGGAAGAAGTACAGAGATGGATGACATGTTACAGCTTAATCCTGAATAAGTGTGTGGGGAACATAATGAATGCAGATGTTTTCATCCAGGCATCCTGCATTACATAATAGGAATAGTGGCTAAAGTGACATTTATGGGAAAGACATCAGTAAATAGGGTTGGAAATGGTTGTCAACCCTGAACATTTGATGACCTTGATGCTCATTCATCAGTGATATGTACGAGGGGTGATTGATAGGTTCCTGGCCTAAGGTATAAGGAGATGAGGAGGAGAGATGGCTCCTACTGCATGGTGGCAAAGACTTCTATGACAGCAATCAACTGAATGCAAGTGAAAATGGCAACTACAATTGCTATGTCCTGTGTTTACATCTCGGTGAAGTCAGGCTTGGAATTATGACTTGGACCTTTCATGTTGGAGAACATTTTCTAGATGTTAGTACCAGAAGACAATGGAATGCAACATTCAGCTTGACAAGTAAGCGAGTGCACTCTCAACCACGAGCACCAAAACACCAAATGGGAGAATCTCCTTTAGAGGAATGGTGTTCGTCTGTACTGACTACTGCCACACTACTGGCCACTTACCTGTAAGCTTCCACATACATATTTATCTGCTGTCAATACTGTATATCTGACCTATTTTTCACCTATTTCATATTTATAATACAGCATATATCTGATCTAGTGGATACACTGTATTGATATCAAACCCTCAGCTGTTTATTCTGTGTATCTTGTCTCACTACTTATACTGTAGTGTACTAAATTCATTTCACACTGTATTCTGCCAGTGCTTTTCACAATATATACATATTTTCCTTTGCAATTTGCTGCCGTTTGCCCTCCTGGTTAGATGCTAAATTGTATCTAGTTGTCTGTCTACCTGCACTCTGTGCAATCACAATATAGTTGTGTCTAATCTAATCTAGAATCATTTTATTATTTATAAGACATGCTTATCAAACCATGCACCTTTCCTGAACTTTATGTGTATATCGTCTACAAAGTCACTGAAAAAAGACTGCATCTGGAGATGAGCAGCATCAAAGATTATTATTTGTGTTAAACAAGAATGTGTATACATGTTTAAAAATAAGGTAACAGGGCTCCAGTTGTGTACTAGGAGTAAAATGCTTTAATTGTTATTTTTTTTTTTTTTAAGAGAGTGAGTTTGTTAACTTACAATATACTGTTGTAATGTTCTAATATATTATGTTAGCTAAATACCAGCCTGTATGGAAAAGATACCTTTTATTGTGTATTGGAAGTAAGTGGGAACTTTTATTGTGAAGGAACCAGATGTTTGGGAGTTGTGTGACCGGGCGATGTCAGCTAATAAAGGAGTTGTTGAACTACAGTAAAAGTCTGTATTCTTATCGAGTAACATATAATTTGTAAATATTATAAATAATTTAATAATCACAACAGAAGTTATGAGTCTTCGATTTGTAAATCTTTTATGATTCCCTAGATTTTACAAGAACTGAAAGAGGGTTTACACACACACTGTTGTTTGCCATAACAATTGCATATTTTCAACCCAAACAAAATCTTGTAAATCTACTGTCTAGACATTTTTTACATGTTATACATTCTCTTATTGCATGTTTTAAAAATCATGGGAAATACAGACAATACATTTGCAAGATACAAAACTTAACACTCTCTGAAAGTGAGTCTACTGAGGAATAACGCTACATCACATCCAGTTTTGGAAAGACTTTGATGAGCAAAGGCACTGCAATGAATGGGACCACAATAAACACAAACATAGTCAACACAATCCAGATGATCTTGACAGCTTTCATCATCTGCTGGTTCATTTCCTTCTTTTCTTGAGTCCTTTTATCCTCTCTGCTGGCCGTCCTAAGGATCCTGAGGATGGACAGACTGTGGAAGTGTTCAGTGGATAGGGGTAGGGAGCAGTAGAGCAAATGAATAAATGAAAAGTACAGTGTGACTAAATAGTATGAGGATATTTGACACTCCAGAAGCTACAAATCATCAAGCTAGCCTCACCAAGACTGTTTATTTCAGTCAGTCTGCACACCGACCTCGTACTTAAAGAGTAAGCTAAAACTAAATCATTTTTTTAGTCACAGTATTTAGTCCCTGGTTTACATTTGACTATGCTACTCCCCTCATCCCCTGGCCTTACCGGCCAACCTGCTGATGTTAGCAGTGAAAATTTGTTTTGTTTTTGACAATTTCTCGGTAAACTATTCCTTTAAGATCAAAATGGGGCATTTATTTGCTCCTTAATGAATTATTCTTGTATAATTCTGAATCAGCTCATTTAACAGGCTCAATTGCCAATGAATAAATCGTTTGTGCCCTCAATTGAAGCAGTGCTGAGTGCTGAGTGTGCACTAGAAATGCAACATCTCTTCATCGTTGTCTTACAGTTACTTGCCATTTGTACACACTTAAGGGTCATTAATCTGCAAAGTAATATCTGCTGAGATTTTTCTGCTGATCCACCATTAGTTCATTAAATGACAGGTTAGAGAGTATGGAGGTTACACATCATGGTGAATTGTTTGGAAAAAGGGAGTTAAAACATGAATTCATTCCTGTTTAAATGCAGAAATACCTGAAACACCTCATGCTTTGTGCAGTTGGGTGGACTGGTTGAATGGATGGTTACAACATTTCTGTTGTCACAACCTGGCTCAACAGTATGTGACAGAAGAGGGAGACCACACACAGTCTGTAAATAATGCAAAAGGTTTTAATTAACTAAAATAAATAAGCACTATAATTATGTCTATCAGTTGTCAGTATGTATGCACTGTCTGTGTGGGTGTATGTATGTGGAACACGACATAGAAACAAATAATAATGTCAGTCGGCAGGTCAGGGCAAGAGAGAGAGAGGATCCCTCAGGTCTGATTTATAGCCACCTGAGCCCAGCCTGCTCAGGTGTGTTGCATCGCTGATGACACAGCTCCTCCCATCAACTTCCTGAAACCAAGGAAACACACAGCCAACAGAGGACAGAGCAGGACCAACCCAGAGGCCCTCACACTGTGTCTGACGTGAGTATTGCAGAAATTCTTCACTTCTCAAAATGATAAGCCTCAATATCTCAGTTCACACAAACTATATATTAATCATGCTATTAATACTGCACATTGCATATTAATAATTGTTTATAGCTGCATTTTTTCAAATGACAAATATCCATATATCCATATATCCATATTAAGAGTTTGATTATTTAGTTTGTTTAAGCAGGAAAAAAAAGAAGAAAATCAGCCAATGAAGATCTGAAAATGTATTTCCCAAAACTGCAGTGCTCCTTTAAACAAAACATGGCAGAAGTCTAAATAAAAGATAAAGAATTTAAACCTCAAAAGAGAAATCATGACACTATAAAACGATCTTCCGTCATGTCGTAAGCGTCAGTCAACTGAATCTTCACTCAAGCTTGACTTAAAGTGTCAAATTCACATTTGTTCTGATTCTTCATATTTGTAATACTGTATTGTTTATATTTGAAATTCCAAACTGTGACACATCGTACAGGTGTGGCCAACAAGTGTAATGAATGTGGTGAAGTGTCCATGGAGTAGTCCCACTTCTCATCCACAGTTAACTATAAAAATAACCTCATTGACACATTATAAACTCTTATATTTAGATATGCTTCTAAATTACTGCAAATCAATGAGTTATGTCTTTAACCTGTTGTAAATGATTTATGAACTGCTTAACACTTAACAATTGCTAAAGAAATAATAAATGTTCACTTTTCTGACTAACACATTTTAGCTTCTATATAGGCCTAGCATTATTAACCACAATACTGTCAATAAATAACTGACTAAATACTTATATTTAGGTTATTTTTTACAGTTAGAAATATTATACATGTACAAACTATTATAAACCTGCCGTAGACTAAATAATTTACAAGCTGCCACATTTGTTAGTTAATAAATATCAAACGATCGTGTGTGTGAATGTGAATGGCTCCTGCACCAGTTTGGCCGGCTCATCATTAACCATCAGCCAATGCACATCTCAGACACTTTTCAGAGAAAAATCTGTTTTTTTCTGCTCAACTTTAGTTTGATGCTTCCTGCAGCAGGTGGAACACCAAATTAGCCACTTCATGTCTGCTGTTTATTGGACATCTCTCACAGTCGGTCACTTCACCTGGTCACATGCATTACAAGTAATGCGTCTACACAAACATCATCTATTGATGAGCGTTGACATTTGCCTGGTACACAAAAGTGGGTTCTGAAACAATCCAAGCTACACATTGCTGATTATTGTTGTGTATGCATACCTGCATACTAGTTATGTGCACCAGTTATTGGAAGAAAAAGGAGTAATGAGTTGTAATGTCTTTATTAATCTGATGAGGACAAGTGTAACACACTAGGCTAACATAGACTGGTTGATAACATTACTGGCTTGGGAAAGGTACTGACAGGTACACAGAGCAGATCCCAATGAAGGCTTTAAACACTGAACCCTCAAACACTTTGCTGAAGTCACCTGGTAAGAGATGCTGCAAGGCCCCAGAGTGGTATAGAGGAATCAGATATAAGACTTTAACACACATCAGGTTTACTTGTGAATGTAGGACTTTTCAAGTGAAAAAAATCCCCCAAAAAACCACTTGTATATTAGGTGATGTTTTGGGATTGGGACGTGCTGGGAAGCTGGTGGGGAACAGCTGTTGTTCAGGTGGATGTTCAGTTGACAGCTGAGGAGAAATTTCATCCATTTATAACTGAAAAGAACTTAGCTGAGCTGTAAGAAAAATAAACATCAAGCCAACGTCCTGCTTCTACAAACCAGACAGCAGCAGTTGGTGCAAAGGGTAGTCAAGTGTGATTGGTAGGCTTCCTATAATATTGTAGTGGTGTATTATTGTATTTTTGTTGTTGTGATGGAAACAGTTTATGTTGTCACCTATTCTCAAAATCTGCAAAAAATCCCTGTGAACCAGGCAGACTAATCAAATAGTGAAAGAGGGGTATCGGACAATTTAGTTAAAACATTTTATTCAGTGTGCAGTTTCCACTCGTTTCTTTTCAAATTGTACATGTAAAATCAATACACATTGAAACTGAGACAGGACATGAGACTATTCTAAACTACTGTGAGAATGTGGACCCTTAGTGACATATGACGATACAATACAAAAGGAAAGGGGTGGACTTTCAGTCACGAGTTCCATGGCCAAATTTAGCTGGAGACGGGTTTGGTAGTCACATTCGCCTTCTTAGTGGTCTGCAAGAATTTCTGCAAGAAAATGAACAAAGAAACTGAATTAGACTGGGACATTATGGCCTTATTGGGAGCAAACAAATATTGGGAGATAATGACCTTAGTACAAGAAGTGAAACATCAGGGATGTGTGTGTGTGTGTGTGTGTGTGTGTGTGTGTGTGTGTGTGTGTGTGTGTGTGTGTGTGCGTGTGTGTGATTAATCCTCCTCTAGCTAGACTGTAACATCTGATTTCCCCGTTTGACCATCCAGAGTCCGTTTATCACCCATCAGTCCGTCAGCCTTTGTGTTTGCCTGTTTGCCCTCCGTCTCTCTGTTTACATTCAAGCTCATTAAACTGCACTTTCTCATGTGGACTGCAGCCAAATGAGAAATGTCTCCTCTCTCCTGGGAGCCACTGTAATTAAAGTCCAACGGAAATCACATTCAGTCTTCCCTTTCGGCGGTCAAAAATAATGTCAACGTGTTTTTAAAATGTTGACAGTACCAGTTCTACATGGTGGGGAATAAATTGTAAGTTGTAGTTGTATATTTAAGGTTTATTTGCAATGGTTAATCCAGATGGGTGGAGCAAAGGACAGCTCTGCATTTACAAGCTAGCTTCTGTATTTTCTAGTTCATATAAACAAACATGAATGCACAATTAGTTTCAGCCAATTTAGACTTTAAATGGCTTTTCTGTGCAACATTTTTAAAGGTTAACCCATAAAAGAGAATAAAAAACTATTTTCTGTGGAGACAAATCTAATTGGATTTAATTCCCTAATAAATGATGCTGTTTACTTCTATTTAGAGGTCAACTGACACAGAAACAGATTCCAAACCAAGGAAGTAAAGAATATCGATATAACTGCCAACATACACAACAACATCCCTACTTGCAGCCTTAATCCCAACATGGTGCTGCCTTCAATTAGTCAATTACACTTCTTTAAATGGACACTAGTCACAGTGGTTACACTGGTGTTTTCTGTCATACCAATTTCAAATTTATGTTGAGTACACTGCCAGCTTTACTAAAGTTACCGCATTCCAGACATTTTATAGTATTTTAGGTAATCAATTACTGCCTCCATATAAGTACAACAATGCGGTAAACATAAATACAATTGAACTCTCACAATAACCTTGTATTTTTCCGATTCAGAACCAGTAATTTCATACAGCAGTACCACACATTTTTTCCCAAAGGACACGTCCCTTCTCTAGCTGTAATTACTGTTGGCATGTGGGACACCACCGTTCAGCTGCCAGGGTCCCATTTCAGGTCCACAGTTTAAGACACCGCAGGTCACGACCTCTCTCGCAGCACTGCAAGGGCCATATTGTGCATCACAAACACACACTGCTGTGAGGAATGAGGACCTGTGTTAGGGGTCTGTAATGGAAAAGTGAAGGGTCATGCATCACTGCAGAATCTGCAAGCAGCCCATGTCACAGACACACACACACACGAAGTGGGCAGAGAAGAAGAATAGCTCAATTCTATTAGAGTACGCCAATTTTCAAAGTGTGGAACAAACCAGCTGTGTTTGCACGACTGTCTGGGATCCTGTGAATGCATGCATGTGTGTGGACAAGTGGATCAGTTGGGAGTGAGAGCCACTTGAAGACTGAAGCAGGCCAGTGTTTAATCATGGACCTGAGCAGTGACCTAATTTTTTGAGTTCCAGACATGATAAAGCTGAATGTCTTTGGTTTTAGCTCAATCCAACGCTCAGTCTAGACCTAAGTCTCTCAGTCTGCAGGCAAGGCAAGATTTCACAAACAAACACAAATCCAGGGAGGAATGCACTGTTTTATTTCAGGCTGTTTAACAATCTGGGCAAGGGCCAAAATGGGTCACAAGGTTGGGGTAGTGATGATCTCATGTGAGTCCCTGGGGGTAAAAACCACTGGCCTGCTGATCACAGCCTCCTTCTTTTGTATTTTAGGAGTACAGTAGTGCATTAAGGATCAACTAAAATGCAAATGAGTTTAAAGCCCCTTGAAATTTAAATGGCTCGTGTCTCTTGGAGACACACGAAACTCCAGATAAGGGGGGTAAATTGCAATGTAGGCTAAACCTGTCAAACTTGTCAAAACAGGATTAAACAATGGACTGGCTGTTGTTATGCAAATATTCCTTTAACTTGCTCCAACACTTACCAGACAACTGTCAATTTGAGGTTTTGAAGCTCATATGTAACCCAATGTAAAAGTTAAAACTCAAAACACTGCAACTTTACCCATCTTTAGAGTCTTCTGCTACATTCGGCACAGGGAACAACAGGTGAACCAACTCTAAAAGCGAGGATTCAATTAAAATGTGTGTGTATTTTAATACTGAATGTATGCCGAACTCTAATATGACTATCAAATACTTACAAATGACTTTAACATCAGTCTATTTTACTATGTATTTTTGTTAAACTAGAGAATATTGATACGACAGATTGTCAAATGAGGTTCTGAGCGACGCCCCCTCTGCTGCGTCCACTGTGGATTTTGTTTGGCAAACGTGACGAGACACAACAGGTGAACCAACTCTAAAAGTGATCATTCACTCAAAATCGGGGCTTATCTGTATACTTGATTTCTGCCGAACTCAAGTATGACTACTAAAGAATTACACATAAGCTTAAAGTCAGTCTATTCATGTACAATTTTGCTAATAAACAACTGAAAACCTGATATGGAAGATTTTTATATGAAGTTCTGAGCGACGCCCCCTCTGCTGATCCACGGCGGTTTCAATGCGGACATAACAGGTGACCCGACAATAAAAGTGGAACTTCTGTTAAAATAGGTTCATATTTTTATACTGGCTGTATGCCGAAGTCAAGTATGTACACTAAAGCATAGAAATTTTGCTTTAGTACGTTTCATTTCAAACTAGAAAATGTAGATTTAAAGGGAATTGGTATATGAAGCTCTGAGCGACGCCCCTCTGTCGCCTTCCACGGTCATTTTGAACGGGCAAACGTGACTGGACACAACAGGTGGACCAACTCTTAAAGTGATAATTCAGTTAAAATGGGTGTGTATTTTTATACTGAATATATGCCGAACTCTGGTATGCTTATTAAAGACTTACATAGGAGCTTCAGTTCAGACTATTTCTAATGAATTGTTATCAATAAACTAGGGAGTATTGATTTGACAGTTTGTTATATGCAGTTCTGAATGACGCCCTTTCGATAAGAGACAAACCGGCACTTTTCGAGTTGGTCTACCCAGCAATGACTCATCTACAAAAGACAAACCGCTCATCTTGAAAGAAGCTGTGGGTATTTCATGTTTACCTTGCTCACTGTGACTTTCCCGGAGGGTTTTTTGAAGAAAGAGGTCCTTGCCGTGAAAAAGTACTCTTCGGAGTCCTCCTCCAAGCTACTGTAGCCACTGCTCATCGTGCTATTCCACGTCATTTGCGGAGAAAACCTCTCGACTCAAACTCGGCTGCATCAAAACCCCCGAAACAGAACAGTAGTTAGCTTGAAATTAACTCCGAGAATAGTAGTCAGTCGCCGTTTGCTCTCTATGGGATGACTTCCTCTCAGCTTCGTCCCAATCCCCCGTCCTCTTCCCCTCGCTTTACTCCACCGGCATGACACCAAACTCATTTAAAGATCTCCATTTTTTTGAGAGGAAACGTTACTGTCGGTTGCTACAAAACGGGAGGTCCTCTAACTACTAATAACTTTACACTTTCGGCAGAGATACCGAAGAAAACCCCGCAAAAAACTCCAGTTTCACGACGCCTGTCCCGTTACACTGTTCAACGGATGGTACAACTCCTGTGTGTGTGCGTGTGTGACAGCCAGGCTACAGTAAGGCCCCGCCCACTACGAGCACGAACTGCAGCCAACCAATCGGATGTATGACAGTTAGTGACGCCGCGCCCAATACAACTCGACAGCCAATCAGCGCTTTGATGGCCAGTTTGAGTGAATGTTGAAGATCAAAAATTGGAATAATTAATTATGTTTTGTTTTAATTGTCTCCTATATCATATAACTCGTTAACATATACAATGTTTTTGCTCTTCATCTTACTTTTTTTGATTTCTCCATAGTATGCTAATATTTTAAATAAACCTGATTTCTGTACCTTAAATTTCTTTCTTGTTCTGTAAACTGCATTTTATTTGTATTAATTAATAAAAGTTCAAGGTTGAGGGGGAACAAATAAAGTGGATTGGTGTTTTTTGTTGTTTTATGTCATTGATTTAATTATTTTAATAATGCCTAAATCTCTATCACTTTCAGCGAAGTAAAAAACTTCTACTGAAGCATTTTGTTTTGTTTTTAGTGGTCTATTGAGACCAAGTCAACAGTAAAATACAAACTGGGGCACTTTCCAGCCTGTAAATATGGGTCGTCCCTTCATAAAATGTTCCCTGCCTTTGCTTTGTCTATTAAACTGCTGAAATATGGAGGATCGAAGCTGGCAAAAATAAATAAATAATTAAAGGGGTCATTGAATGAAGTAATTCAACATTAAATTGACTAAAATATTTTTATAAATGTTGGCATTAATTTAAACAATTTGATATACATTTTTTCAGTTAAATATAATAAATATTATGGTAAGATAGTATCATTATTATTAAATATTAGTGACACTGAATATTCTGTGCAAAAATCTCAAAAATAAATGAATAAATAGCTAAATAAATGAATAAATAAGCCATTAAATAGGTTTAAAATATTTTTTAAATGTAGACATTGCATTTTTCGTCAGCAGATCAAATGTTTGAAATGTTCCATATACTATATCACACAGTAAAAACGGTAAAATATGTATGTTTATGGCTTCACTATGACATGAAATGGAGATTTCTGGTTATTTTTGCTTCATTTATACAGACGTACCTATCATTGAGAATAGAGCACTGGTCATTTGTATTCTTGGGATCTATATATATTATATCAATATTTCAAAATAAACGTCTGTGAGTTTGAGACATGTTTGAGCTGAAGAAGCCCATTTCAACAATATAAGAGGAGTCTGTCAGCAGATGGAGTTTGCCCAGTTATCAGGGTAATAGAATCAGATCAATCCATGATTGCTGGCATGTAAACAAATCCATCTTCAGGACAATGAGCTAATAAAGATTGTGCGATAAGGCTGAAACCTACAAAGTCCAGTAAGTGGAACCTTCATTCAGGTTTGTTTTGTCAAATTGTCTTTTTCATGAAAGCTGTTAAAACTAAGAATGATAAGCCAGATTTATCTTTTGACACTCTGCAAAACGGGGCCAAATCTCAACATGCTTCCACTGATGCTAAAACACTGAGTGCACATTTAAACTTTCAATTTTGGACCATCTGCACTTCCTGCTGACATTTGAGGTGCCCAGAGGCAAAATGAGAGGTTGCTTTCTCCTCAACCTCAAACATCAGATAACTCAAAAGGAAGCTTGGAAAACACACCAGCGACAAGAATAAAGTCACCCACATTCCTAAAATAAGAGGGTCAAAGGTCGGCTACTGAACCGAGCTGCTCACTGATAAAGACAAAGAGACGAAATGTAGAGTCTTACCTCGATCAACAGGCAACAAACCAATGCTAGCTTTCTGAACTTTTTCCTCTGCAGCATGCTTTTCCTGCGTCTGCCTGCATCAAGTAAACTAAAAATACAGACAACCAAAGGCATTTATGCTGCTGCTGCTGCTGGACTGACGCATTTTGTGTTTAATTGCTAAGGCCGCTCGCTGGGTGGAACAAGACTCACTTACAGCTGCCTTTCAGACATTTTTAAGGTTTCCAGACGGTCTTAAAGCTGGTGGTTGGTGCTGTAACTTCAGATCGGATGCATCTTTTTGAATTTGACTGATAAGGAACCAATTTGCCAATAACTACATTTTAAATATCCACTTTTCCTCTGCAGAATTGCTCCATGAAGACAAGTATCAGGATAGAAAGCAACAGATGGCAGAGTTAAAACAATGCTGTTGTGATAATATCTATTTCAAAAGCATAACGCTGTAAATCTCTTTATCTGAGATGTCTTTTTGGGATTATATAAATGTTTGCTTCGATTTAAATCCACTAAACCCAAATGAGAAGTCTCAACGTGGTCTGGTTTGGTTTTACCATGAGGCATAGTTTTGGTGCACGGTCGCAGTTAATCTTTTACAGAAAGAGAGAAAGTAGCTTTTACTCCGAGCAATAAAGGGTATTATTGTGTTCCACCAATGTAGGTTTGGAAGGATGACACCAGTATTTTCGGATTAAAGCTGGTGATACTGAATATGTTGTGAAAACATGACAGATATTTCAATCTGACAGCTTCACTGCAAAATGTAGTGTTTTCGGCCAGAGTTTTGCACTTGTCAGGGCGGAGCAGGCCGTTTATCAAACACCACAAACAACTCTCCCTTTGAGATTATAACATTTTAGCCGTACATGCGTGGCTCCAACGCTTCAATCTAGACGGGGATATTTGTACGACTCTTGCTGGATTGTCGTAAAGGTTTGTAGAGATTTTCATGGTACCCAGAGGATGAATCAGTCTGATCTCCATGAGCTTCCCCTCAGGATGAACTGTGATCACGTTGGTGATCCGCTAATGTTTTTAATATAGCACCATGATCTGGTCAAATTTTAATTCAACCAATATTTTGACTGATGAGTGAAGAAACTGATGAAACTCTCATCACCCTCAGCTGGAATTGTTGTTCAGAGCTAATAAGCTAATGCTACCATGCTAACAAGCTAAAGCAAAGAACTTCTTTTAATTGACGTATAGATTATAAACTAGTTGTTGCAGCTCTACTTTGTTTCTCTGTATATTTTCCAGTCTTTGGGGTCCGACCCCCAGTTTGAGAACCATTGTAGAACCGGGTTTTCTTTGTCTTCAACGACAGTAAATGACGAGTCTTTGTGTTTTGGACTGTTGGTCGGACAAAGGAAGCATTTTTAAGGCTCTGAGAAATTGTGATAAGCATTTTTCAAAGGTTTCTGCCCTCAATAATGAAAATAATCGTTAGTTGCAGCCCCAAAACAAAGTCAATAAATATGATTTATGGAGGGAAAATCAAATTAAAAGGTTTGTGTGCTGACCTTTTACTGTTGTACATTGTCTTAAGGGCAGTATCAGTATGCGTGTCAGTCTAATGATCTCATCACAGCCTAAATCCAAAGCTCAAAATAAGGAACTGATTATTCAAAAGCATCGCTTGTCTGTCATTTTGTTGTTCTAGTTATCTTTTTACTCACATTTTTTTTAATAACGAAACCAGCTCTGACTTGCACGACTGACACACTAGAGCTATTTCTTCAGTGATACACAGGAGCTTACTACTGTACAGCGCCTGTGTGCTGTCGTCACAGCTAAGAAAGTACAGTATGTTCAGCAGAGCAGCGGCCCGCTGAGTTTATGTGGTTGTTAAATGGATCAGAGTTTGACTCTTGTTTTCAACGGGTGGTCTCTCGTATCGCCCCGTCGCGGGCCAACAACTGCGAGCGATTACCGAGAACAGAGACAATTAAAAGTGAGAGCAGCGCACCTTCTGTTTGCAGCTACTTACAGGACCTTGTTTCCTAAAGATCTTTAACATCATGTGTTCGTATAATAGCCCACCGAGCCAAAAAAAATGATCAGCAAAGTAGGTTCAGCTGCAGGGTGAAATCTCTGCTACATCTGCACTAAATCAACCCGAACCCACACACACACACATGCAGAATCACTGGGAACAGCTAGAGCACAAGCTGGGAGATTTTTAGACAGACAGGCTCTAATTTAAAACCAGTGGGGTTTAGAAAAGGGACCGAAAATAAATGTGGCACATCTGGGGCAGCCAAACCACCATCATGTCCTTTAAAATACCAGAGAGATCATCCAAAAAGCGCACAGCACACAGATAAGCAGGCAAAGCCACCATATCGTCCCTAAACTGAGTGCGATACAGACGGGATGCAAAAACAGAACGGACCTAAATAGCTATTCAAAAAGTGTATATGAACATTTTCATTGATGCTTTTTGCATGTTTACACTTTTAGTTTTAACAAAATCAGAAATGTTTTGCATTCTTGAACCTTTTCTGCCTTTTTTACAGTTTAAAAGTAAAGATGTCGTGTTCAAATCTCATTTTGGTGAAAGTGAAAATCACCCGTACGGAAAGTACCCGAGTAGAAGTCGTAAAGTACCTGATATTAAATGTACCTAAGCATCAGACGTAGAAGTCAAAGTGTATGCTGTATACTCTAGGTCAGCCTGTTTCGGGTGGTCAGAACCAGTGTTTTTTAATTTGATTACAACATTTTTACGATAAAATGTTTCTGAGTAAAAGAGATGCACTTTTCTAAAAACTCTGTAGATGTTTTATCCTAAAAAAAAACTGACTTTTCTACATAAAAATGTGTCTAAATGAGCTTTACATTACAGATCTGGAGACCTCCACCACTCGCACACACACACACACATGAGAACACACACTCCGTCCAGCAGGACTCATTAGAGCCGGCCTGCAGCAGCGTGTGAAATCAGCCTTGAAAAGTTTTCTCACACACACACACACACACACACACACACACACACACAAGGTATTTCACTCTCACAGTCTCAACATTCAGAAGACTACGATTTCTTCACCCAGCTGGACGGAGAGTGACAGCCGCGACACACACACACACACACATTCAGAGAGCTGTGTGTGTGTGTGTGTGTGTGTGTGTGTGTGTGTGTGTGTGTGTGTGTGTGTGGTGACCGGTGTTAATCTGCTGTCCAGTCACTTTGGCCCCGAGCCAGTCTGGTTAAACATTACTGACATTCCACTGAAGGCAGCTCCTGACCAACATGCGGACACTTCACTGTAACTCTGTGGCTGTTAGCATGAGGGCACACAGCGGACAACGAAAAGATTAAAACCTTCCCACGACACCGAAATGTGGCGCAGGTGATACAGTCAAAGAATGGGTTAAGAAATAAAGTGAATTCAAGAATTAAATGTTTCTTTATGGCAGACCTTTTCAAATACGGCCCTTTAACAACCTCAATCTGGCCTTTTTTCTGCTTCTACACACAAAAATTCTCATATTTTATTCAAAAGTTTTAGACCTGTTTGTTTAACAAGAGGGAATTTCTGTCCTGTTCTTTTGTTTAACAATCCCATTTCAATTGTGAGAAGTAAAAGTTGTTTTTCCCTAGTTTTACAGCTGAGACGAGGTAAAAGTCTGGCCCTGTGGGACTTTACCGTTTAAACATTATTTTGCAGAAATTAACTGCCGATGAGGCTATAACATATGCCGAATTTTCAACAAGGCCTTAATAATTAAGAATTTGTCAAAAAAGCACTTCACAAAGTTTATACAGTTTCTCCTAACTCACCAAATCACTAAATTAAGCGATTTTTCAAGGGAGTCTGGGGAACTTCGGGAATTTCCATCCCTCTTTTGATCATTTTGACCTATAATACGTTGGCTTTCTATCTGCTGTGGCTCAAAACGCTCTCACAACGTGGACATACATCTTCAAAAACAGCAAAAAAGAAAAAAGAAGAAACATGTACAGAGATAGAGAGAGATACTTGTACAATAAACTATGCAAACACAAAATCAGAAGAATCACGGGACTCAAATGTTCTGGTAGCCACCCTCCCATCCTTGACCCGGGTTATCATATTTGAAAAGACTTTAATCTTTACACTCTTCTTTACGTGTGTGTATGTTAAATGTCACGTTAAGTTGACACCTCGGAGACACTTTGTTCCAAACACTAAAACAGCAACTTTAATGAAGACGTAAAGACGAGTAAAGTGAGGGAGTTGTGAGGAATTAATGAGATATATGATGATGCAGAGAGACAGAGAGGTTGCGGTGGAGGAAATGTGGTCTGGACGTTTGCTGAGATGGATGATCTGCGGCTCTGCGGACGTAGTTATATAGTTATACATTACATACATTCCAGAGCAAAGGCAAGTCCACAGGTTTCATACATAAAGCCAGAAACAAATGGGATAACGATGACTTATCTTTAAATATCCTCCGTTTAGACAGCACCCTTATTTATTTGAAAACTGTTAATTCACTTGGTTAAATGTCCAAAATAGACTAAAAAAAACAGGGAAATCCTTTGAGCCCCTGCAAAAAATCCTGTGAGGATTGTTTCACTGTGTTGTCGAGACAAAACACGAGGATTACTGTGACTCGGGTAAAGAATAAAGATCCCTCGTTAAAAGAATTATGTCTTCCTTGTCTCACAGCTCCCTGAATTATTCTGGATAAATCACTACACACAGATGATTCGTGTCTTGGAGTTTGTGCAACGTTTCACTACTTAATTCCAACTAATTTAAAGAGAAATAAACACTTGGCCGCTCTTCTAAAAGCATTTAATTAGTTTGAGTTTCGTGGAAGGGTCTTAGTCTCCTGTGATGTCTATTTTTTACTCCCTGACAAGAACGAGTCCTGTGATTGTGAGAAACACCAAAGGTCTGGTTAAACATTAATCCAGTTTCAAAAGCAGGATCAGACTCAAACAGACTACAGCTGATGAGACAGTAAGCCACATAAAAAGCATCAAATCCAGGTTTAAAGATGAAGTCAATCTTAATCTTAGCATCAAAATGTCTTTTTAACTTTATGGTAGTGTTGTTATTTTTCTATTTATCCCACGGTAAGTTAACTAGGCCTTTGCACTTCCTTGTAATTAAACGTTAATTGGAAATAATATCTAAGAAAAGTCGACTTCTTCCAGCTGCATGTGTACTGTGGCTGTTGTCTGACTATGGATGCTTTGTTAGGTTAGTGGGAGAGGTCGGGTGGATACGTGTGGAGGGGGAGAAGTCACGATATGAGAGGTGAGGGCGAAGAGTTGAAGGCGAAGATGAAAGGTCAAACTTTGAGGAATGTGTCACTTTATAGAGAAACCTAAAACGACAGCGGCAGAATGAGACGGAGGGGAGGAATTTCCCCCTCGGGCTGCCATGACCTCACTCGGTGCAGATGCTGTTACCTTTGTGCAGGTAAGTGTGTGAGACTTCTGTGGACAGGTGTGTGTTTGTAAGCGGGGCGTGTGTCTCTTTATTCTGCAGGAGGGTGTGTGCGTTTGGCCTCTGATTGAAAGGCAGGAGGAGCAGAGATAGTTGGTGGGAGTGTTTTAAAACGACTTTAAACGTGAGAACCAACAGCGAGCGTTTCTTTTTTTACAGCCACTCAATTAGCGTCTCTTGATGTGGTATTCCCCCCGAAAGTCTTGATCTAATGACAGGAAAGTGCTTCACAGATAAAGAGTTCTGTGGTTTTGTCTTGAACAGAGTATTATACTTATATTAAATACACATTTACACATTTTTGGGATGACATGTGCAAATATACGGAGGACTGAATCTGCTAAAATCATTAATAATTAAATAAATAAATGGCTAAATGACCACTATTCATGAAGAAACAATGGAGAAGATACAAATATGTTACATATTAATTGACTTTTGATGAGAAGTCAGGAAAACTGATACAAAAAACAGCTGAAAAACTGATATTTTTAAGACTTAAGGACATTTTTTCAGCTGCGTTTCTGGAAACAAATCTGGACACTTTTGACGAGAAGTCACAACAACTGTCGGCTAAAAAATGTAAGTTTTTTATGAGACTTCGGGAGATTTTTTCAGTCGTGATAGCGGCAGCAAAAGTGGATAGTTTTAATGAGAAGTCCGGATAAATATTAATTAAAAAAATGGGTATTTTGAAGAAGATATTGGGATGTTTCCATTTGTGTTTCTGGAAACAAAAATGTACAATTTTGACTAGAAGTCAGGACAAGTTCGCAGCAGTAAACAGCGTATTTTTGACGACACAGTGGGACAATTTTCAGCCGTGTTTGTGGCAACAAAACTGGGAACTATTGATGAGAATTCAGGACAATTACTAGCCATATATGTGGTAACAAAACTGGACATTATCGACTAGAAGTCAGGACAATTGGCTCTTTTGAAACAGTTTCAGATGCGTAATGATGACCAATTGGTGAATCATGGTCCTTTTTAAGCGATGACGGGAAGCTATCTGGGAATACTCAGTAGACTGGAAATGTACAGGAGAGAATAAAGCCGAAGCCTGAAGGTGTAAAACATCACACACGCCTTAAAAAATGCTAAGCAGAAGCAGATCCACTGCTGCAGGATATAGAAACAGGAAACAGCCCTGTGGGGCCTAGATAGTCCGGTAACACCTGTGAGGAGTGTGTGCCTCCTTTGTTTCGCTGCGACAGGTTTTAAATATCCAACCTGAGCTCCACTTTGCCTCAGGGACTTTGAAACTGATCCACAAATTGCATGAAAGCGGTCGGATGAGCTGTATTGTCACACATCGTTCCTGTGCAGAGTTTGTGCAGGTATTTGCAGCATATGTATACGATGCAGGTACCGATATACATTATTTTGTGTGTGCATTTGCGCGTGTGCACGGTGTCCAAACATCCTGTGCGTCGCCTGCAGGCCCAGTTTTTCATCCTGACAGTCAAAACAGAGAGTGTGTGGTGATCAAAGAGCGGAGGAATGCCGTCAGAGGATCACACACAGCCTCGCTGTATCGCATAATCACAGGCAGACGGCGAGAGGAGGGATGCAGGCTACAATTGAAACAGGCCTGTAGGGTCACACTGCAGCTGGGGAGCAGCGTTACACTGGTATTAATGGTTGGAGTGGGAGTGGCAGCGAGGGACGGGCAGCCTGAAAGGAGCTACAAGGTGATGGACTTCAGCCTCGTGGTTTCAGTTCAGCAGACATTTGAAAACATACATTTCACACAAAGTTTAAAAGCAGTCTGTGTGGAAAGTACTCATGTGCACAAAACACACAATCCAGAATAATGTTTATTATAATATCCAGTGGATTAAGATCATTACCCTCCAAAATTATCCACACCAACCACTGCGCGAGATGAGTTTTCAACTTCTTCATCCGGCATGTTCTCCATTAGAAGAGGTTTGTATATCTGCAGTCCTGATCCTTCCTGTTCCCCTTATCGAATGACGAATTCAGAATACCGAATTCAGAGTTACCTCTTCTCACGCAGGCACAGAACGTACGAGCTAGCTGGCTGTTGGCTGCGGCGTGTTCAGGTGCGGTCTGCCTTCGACGCAGCGAGATCTTTAATGTTGGTCTGGTGCATCTGACATACAAACTAACCTCAAGACCTCAAAAATAGAGAGGATTTTAAAAGCAAAGCGGGATTCTGGGAGTCCAAGCCCCTAAAATTTGAGCTTCAGGGACTTTTTTCTGTCCGTCTCTCACTCACTGATGAGGACGAAGTGCAACAGCACAGCTGACAGAAACAGATGACATACTAACTTTTTTTTAAAAAGAGACGTTCTGGGGAAATTCAGGAGGGTTGGCAAGGTGTTCGGTCAGAGAGCACCTGCACCTGACTTCATTCAGCGAAGGCTCGCTCTTAATTTGTTTAGAGGCTTTGCACAACTATCAATCCTCAGATGCATTTTGCCTTCAGCGCTAATTAATAAATGTTAGCATGCTAGCACACTGAACCCACATGGTAAACATTAGCATTATTATTAGCGTGTTCGCTTTAAGCACAACTACAGCCTCACGGAGCTGCAAGCGTGGTTTCAGACTCTTGATCTGTTGTTAACTGTCTCCACATTCATGTTAATTAATAATTCATGCTTCATGTGCTTTTGGTTATTAGAATCATAAATGGTTTCGCATGACTGCAGTGAGGCCTGCACAGAATAGTTTTAGTAGCTGTCTATAAAGAGGGTCAGTGAGCAGAACAGTGCACCAGTGTGGGCTTGTAAACTGTGCGATCCTGCTGATACTGTTGCTATCTTAGACAAACTATAAAACGAGATCATCTCTGCGCTCGTATCAAGCCCCTGCTTGCACATTTCAGTCTGGAGGAAATGTGTATAGAGAGGTTGGATTTAGAAAAAGAGGACGTTAGGATTCAGATCACCCTCAGGGCTGCGAAACGACTTAATCCACTCCTGGCGCAGGTTAAACGCGACTCACCTCGGTGAGGCCACATTTTCAGGCTGACATGAACGTTTACACGCAGCTCAAAGGTCACGTTGTGGCAGTTTTGTGAGCCCGAGGTCGACGGGAGGAAATTGGCCTTTCATAGAAAAATAATATTTTTAGGCTGAATGCTGAATTGAATTACTCAAAATCTAACAGGATAAGAGGAAGCAGCTGGTCTGAGCTCGCACAGTGTAAAGGAACTGTTCTGCAGCAGCAGCAGCACGATAACACACACACACACACACACACACACACACACATGCACACAGAGTTTAATTCAATTCAGAGAGATTTATTGCCGTGATAAGATTTTCTTACCCTGCCAACACAATCCCTCTCCCTCCTCCTCCTCCTCCTCCCTCAGTCTCTCCTTCGTACACAGAAGTCAGCTTTTATACAATAATCTTGAATCAAACTTTATAGGTAAACAAATAAAAAACAGAAATACGAGCTCTCGGTTTAACAATCAAAACAAGTTGCGCTTCTGTTTTCTTTGTTTCGCGTTTCAATCTGAGTGTGTGTGTGTGTGTGTGTGTGTGTGTTATTCTGCTGACAGTGAAGTCAGTGTGTCGCTGCTCCGAACAGCCTGCATGAATGGTGAATGTGTGTCATTTACATTGAGTTGGTCGGTATCTGAGGCTGAGATTCTCCGCCCGGATAAGGACAGGATCCGAGATAAGAGCGAACAAACATACACCGAACGGCATCACACACACACACACACACACACACACACACACACACACACACACACAGAGGATTCTGCTGTAGCGTCCCACCCTGATACAGATCTGTGTTTTCCTTTTGAATCTCCCGCAAGCAAAGCAGAAAAAAAAAAGAAAATCCTTGAACTTGCTTCTCCAGAGTTCAGTTCACCTCCTGATAAACTGACTCCTGCACCACTCAGAGCGCTCGTGCCCACATGTTGCTGCTCTTGGTTGCCTCTATGGCAGATAAGATGATAAAGTTCCCTCGGTGACCTACATGCTGGAAAACCAGACGACCTCTAAAGTGGTTAGTGGTTGAACAGCTAACAGTTACATAGTAAATGAAAAATGCCTTTTTAAGGTGCGATTTAAGTTGATTCAGGAGAATTCGGGGTTTGTAACAACTGGACGATATCTGCATCTGATTCCTGTATCAACTCTACAACACGAGACCTTTCACAGGTAAACACCGGAGACTGTTTCTCAAAATGCCACCTGTCAGTGGATGCGACTCCTCTTTTACTCTTCATCATTTTTGATACAACAACACAAAGAAATTGATGCTTTGTATAAAACATTTTTGCCGTACATGGCTAAATAGTATATAATATGATGAGCAGTGTGATCGTAAAGGGTTACACCACTAACACTGCGCTTGGAAACCAACACCTGTTGTTGTCATTCACCTTTATTTATGTTTCTGTTGTCACGACACAAACACAAACCAAAACATTGATTTTATCACCGTTCGCCTCTGTTATTATTCCTCTCTTTGCACAAGATGGACACTAAAATGCAGGTTATGACAAACTGAGTTTAAACGTAATTTGATTTCTGCATTATTACCATCAAAATTGATTCAAAATCATCTAAAACAGCATGATGAAGCACGCGGATATGTTTTGGGAAAGATCCTGTTTTTAGACTAATATTAAAAGAGTCAACAGTGACTTGAAGCACAAGACAGGAAGTGTTTCTTTGCCAACATTTAATCAAAATGTCCTTTAAACCCCTTTCATCCAATTTGTTGGCAAAAAATAGCAACGCAAATAAGCAAAGTTTTCAGGACAGAGAGTTCGTTTTGTCACAGCTAAAATGTCATTTTTATTCTCGTGGGCATTCGGCAAAATAAAAATGTATCTCAGCATCTTTATGGTAGTTTGTGTCTTGTAAATTTGCAAATGTACATGTTTTTTCTCAGAATATTAATTATTCCACCGGCTTTGTGATTTTGTTTATCAACCTTTTAACTACAATGTCCCAAATATACCATCGTAATACTGTTTTTGGCTACAATGAGACCTCAAAATATGTGATCGCAGGGGAATGTTTAGGATGTTTAGTCTGCTGGGGCAAAGAAATGTTTGTCAAACCCCAAAAGAGAAGAAAAATAATAAAAAATATCAATAATTTGGGCATTTTAATGTTGATAGAAAACAGTTCTTCAACTAAAAGTAGTGTTTTCTTTATGAGGTTCTGTCCAAAAGGAAAGATGAAACCGTACGTTTTTGATATATTCGTCTGATTATTATCTACATTTTTGGGTATTACGATTTTTTTAGAAGTGCCCTGATTAACAGCAGATGGGCACAAAAGACAGATTCGGTTTAATAACCTGTAAACGATGAATGTAACACAACAAGAGTCACTTAGAGTCCCACAGAGGCGACCTGGGGCTCAGCTGGCGAGCTATAAAGCGCGTTAGCCGCGACGTTGTTGGGACATGTTAGCAGCCAAAAAAATGAAGGGAAATCAATGGGACTCGTCTGCTGCTGGGTCTCTAATCCGTCGGCTGGTGTCCTGTTTCTGCAACAGGCAGCTGATGATGGGGGAGCTTTGTCTGTCAGAGCTGCATCTGACCGACCAGTTAATCCTTCACAATCCACAAAGATTACAGTGTTATTGTGGCTGCTATAATTCATCTGTGTGTTACTGCCACTGCCGTCTTTGAGGCCTCTTTGTCTCTGCGAGTCCGTCTGAACAATAACGTGATATTATGTCAAATAAAAGCCTGAATATTCACCCATCAAATTAATGTTTTCTGCAGCTCGGGGGTTCAAGGAGTGTCTGCCTGGGAAAAGCTGTAACAGATTTACTTAAAAAACACAATAACACAAAGCTCACAGACTTTATTGTTTCAAATTTATGTCCGTCTGTTTGTGGTTTTCTGATGTTTATCCTTGTTGTTCATGCAGAAACTTGTAAACTCTGCTCCTGTTCGCAGTCCGTCTGTGTTTGACATGTGTTTTTATGATCTTCACTTCTGTTTTTCTGGCCACATTTGCTTTTAATTCTCGTGAACAATACACATGCAGTTCAGAAAGAACTTCATCCTCTAGAACGCTGTTTTCTCTCTCGGTGGTTTCACATATTTGGTGTATTTTGGTCTCAGCCGGCGCCAAAACTTCCCCAAAAGTCATTAAGAATTTAAATGCAAAACTCTGTGTTTTCTGGCCCAAAATATATCGTCTATTCTAACAATTGTGAGCATAATTACTTCCACCAAGGATGTTGTGTTTTCACCCACGCCTGTTTGTTGGTTTGTCACTAAGATTACATAAAAACTACTGAACCAATTCTCACGAAATTCAGATTGAGGATGAGTCTCGGCCCAGAATAGACCTCATTAACTTTTGGTGTGGATCCGGTTAAAGGGGCTTTCCTAAACATTGTGTTTTTCAATGTTTCTTGTTAACTTTATTTATATATATTGTCTGTCTGGGCTGGCAGGTGGTTAACATTGAGATTTCAGAACATTTTCATTAAAAACATCTGCCTTCTGACACTAAAATGATGGGATGAGAGCGAGAAAGCAAACTAATAAAGCTGTGTAAAACCAAAACAATGAGCTGAAAGACACAAAAAAAATGCTGATAATTATCTGTGTGTTTCCCCTCTCAGGTCACACATGAACAATGAGGACTTAATCGGTAAAATCTCAGAAACTAGAACGTTCTGTTTGTTTATAACTGTAGATGAAATGATATTTATTTAAAACACATGAGGTTTCTGTTAGATACACTTACAGGTTTTGATGATACCTAGGTTTTAATCCTGTGGACGTTTGATTGCACCTTAAATTACTAAATTACAACGTATGAATGATTCAGTTACTTGTGTGTTTGCATCTCCCCGTCTGCCTCCTTCTTTCTGCAGAGCTGACATCTGCCTTTTTTTATGTAAACGTGTTGTATCTCAACACATTTTGAAGATCTTTTACAAAACCCTTTCTTCCATTTCCTTCTTCTGTTCGGCAGGTAAACACTCCACCCTGTTTGTATGTTCTTTAACACAATAAGCGCCTGATTAGAGGAGCGGAGGAGAGGGGAAGATTTAGAGAGATACACCAAGAGGAAGAGCGGCGCGATAAGCAGACGGTGATGATGTTTGTTTACAGGGAGGACAGAACAACACCAGATGTCTGATAGGAAGAAGAGTAACATGCATAAATTCAAATAAAGAACAATTCAAAATTGGTGAGTGTGCAGCAGCGAGGACGACTTTTGGGTTTTGTGCTTCATTGAAAAACTACAGATGTCCTTTTTCTTCTGTTTTTACTGACACAAAATGTTCTAAATGCTCTTTAAGAGGCTTTAATAAAGTGTTTTATTGCGTTACAATTATCTTGAACAACAGAAAATAAATAGGCGTCACTCACAAAATAAGTATTTGTCAAACCTTAACCGGTGGAAGTTAGTCTAATCGTTAAAGGAATAGTCTGACGTTTTGATTATTTGCTTTTTTTTTGCAGTGAGTTGGACAAAAAGATTGATAGCACATCAGTCATCATGTCAGTGGTTTTGATTTTGACCTCTTGTCTAACTCATCACAATAAACTCCAATAAGAGTATTTTCTAAAATGTTGAACTATTCCTTTAAAATGTAACAGCATAAAAATCAATCAATTAAAAAATATCAATATGTTTTAAAAGACCAAAAGTAAACAATAACCTTCTGCACTTAACTGACCTGAACTCTGACGTTTTATTGAGAGCAGTAACACTGTGGCAATAAAACAGTGTGTGTGTGTGTGTGTGTGTGTGTGTGTGTGTTGTAAGGTTGTGTGGAGGTGAACCATCTAGGATAACATTCTATGTGTGTGTGCTTGTCTTTAAAGTCCCAAATGATTTAGTGGCTCAAGTTATGGGTTTCAGCCTTTGTGTGTGTGTGTGTGTGTGTGTGTGTGAGTGCCCCACCCCAGTAGTTTTGCTCAATCTCCATGTTTTGGTGCCTCAATGCTTCATACTTTCCAAATATTTACGACTGTTAAACATGTTTATTTATATCTCACAAAACAACACAGATGAACAAGTAGAACATTTTAGAGACAGGGAAGATGACTACAGGGAGAGAGGAGTTTAAATCTGGATCACTGTGAGACAGTTATCTAATGCTGACTCACCCTCTGTTGATGGATTACTGTCAGTAAATAATGATTAAACCTCCCCAGTATCAACTTTCTAAGGACTGAAAACTGATCTGGAACAAGCAGCCATGTGTGACTAACTCCAACAGGTCACCAAATAACATGATCAGACCGAACTAACACCAAACTGACAAACGTAATTTAACGTCAGGTAACATAATGTAACTTAACTTAACACAAGGTAACGTAATGTAAGGTAGCGTAACGTAAGGTAACGTAATGTAACTTAATTTAACGTAAGGTAGCGTAATGTAAGGTAGCGTAACGTAAGGTAACGTAATGTAACTTAACTTAACGCAAAGTAAGGCAATGTAAGGTAGCATAACGTAAGGTAACGTAATGTAACTTAACGCAAGGTAACGTAATGTAAGGTAGCGTAACGTAAGGTAACGTAATGTAAGGTAGCGTAACGTAAGGTAACGTAATGTAACTTAACTTAACGCAAGGTAACGCAATGTAAGGTAGCATAACGTAAGGTAACGTAATGTAACTTAACTTAATGCAAGGTAGAGTAATGTAAGGTAGCGTAACGTAAGGTAACGTAATGTCACGTAATGTAACTTAACTTAACGTAAGGTAACATAATGTAACTTAACTTAACGCAAGGTAACGTAATGTAAGGTAGCGTAACGT
>OMLP01025216.1:50927-63128 GCA_900302685.1 Spondyliosoma cantharus | reverse complement strand
ATCTGGAACAAGCAGCCATGTTTGACTAACTCCAACAGGTCACCAAATAACATGATCAGACCGAACTAACACCAAACTGACAAACGTAATTTAACGTCAGGTAACATAATGTAACTTAACTTAACACAAGGTAACGTAATGTAAGGTAGCGTAACGTAAGGTAACGTAATGTAACTTAACTTAACGCAAGGTAACGTAATGTAAGGTAGCGTAACGTAAGGTAACGTAATGTAACTTAACTTAATGCAAGGTAACGTAATGTAAGGTAGCGTAACGTAAGGTAACGTAATGTCACGTAATGTAACTTAACTTAACGCAAGGTAACATAATGTAAGGTAGCGTAACGTAACTTAACGCAAGGTAACATAATGTAAGGTAGCGTAATGTAAGGTAACGTAATGTAACTTAACTTAACGCAAGGTAACGTAATGTAAGGTAGCGTAACGTAAGGTAGCATAACATAAGGTAACGTAATGTAATTTAACTTAATGTGAGGTCTTGCCAAATCACATTTTTAGATAAAACTAACAACAAAATTAATAGAAAATTGTCATTCGTCCCCAATATATCACAAAGAATCTTCAAAATCTGCAAAACACACGTATGGTAACTTAACATGGTGTAGCATAACTTAATGTGAGGTTAGGTAACGTAACATAACGTTACATAAGGTAGCGTAACATGGTTTAACATATGGTAAGGTAACATAAAGTAATGTAAGGTAACATAACATGAAGTAACATAACATAACGTGAAGTGATGAAACGTATCATAGCGCAACGTAAGGTAACGTAAGGTAACGCAGTGCAATGTAACTTAATTTATGGTAACGTAACGCAACAAAAGGTAACGCAGCGTAACATAACATGAAGTGATGAAATGTATCATAGCGTAACGTAATATAACGTAGCGTACGTTAACATAACGCAACTTAACTTAAGGTAACGTAACATAACATAGTGCTACGTAACATACGTAAGGTCAAGTGACTATGTTTAGGTGCGCCGGTATGATTTTTGAAGGAACTGTTCAATATTTTAGTGGTTTTCTTTGGGAAGCCATTCACATTGATTTATTCTTACACATATTCCCATGATTATCTAAAGCCAATCAGTTAATCATAATATTGTGATAGAACAAAAGATTTTCAACACTGCTTAAACTCAGCAGGGCGGAGAGCAGAGAGTGAGCACAAGGCGATGTTTTTTTTTTTTTAAAGTTAGTAAAGTACAATTAAAAGAAGTAGGAGGAATGTTAATGTGTTTTCCCCTCAGAGGTTTTATGGTTACTCATTAACAGCTATTGGCGAGGTTAGCGCAGGGTGGGTAACACTACAGTCAACACACACTCACAAACACACACCGGCTTAAAACCCACAGGAAGGAAAACTGCTGTAAAAACCTGAGAAAACATATTCCAGTGTGGGAAAACATCTCTCCTCGTTCTCCTTCTGTTTTCATTTGGTTTCTTTCTTCCTCTTGTGTCGAGTCAGAATCGGACCTTCCTCTGAGGTGTGACTGTTATCTGAAGTCTTGTTGATGGTTTCACTTTGTACTTTCTTCGTACTTCTGACCTCTGCTGTGTTTATATCTCAGATGTTACGTCACCTTTTATTAGGAGGACGGTTGCACTCACGGAGGCTGTTGTTATATACTGTATGGAAAACACCTGATCAGCCAATAACAAAGGAGATGTTAATTGTGAACTGTTGGTTTCCTGACAGGTCGTTAATGTGACATCGGTCATCAGCGTCTCCGACCCCGCTGCTGTTAATGAGTCTCCATTAGAGCCGAAGAGAAAACACATGAACATTCCTCTCCGTCCGTATTTATTCTGCCTCCCTCGGCCCTCTTTGTTTTCCCTCCGCCTGTGTTTGTCTTTCCCAGCAGACAGGAAGTGGACTCGGTGTCCAGCTCTCGTCTCTCTGTCAGTCATTTACTGCCTCTCCCCTTGAGCCAAACCAATCACAGGAGAGGAGGATGAACCCTGAGTCATACTGTACAGATGCTCAGCTCGCTGTTCACCACTGGAAAAAGGTAATGGATTACTCATTACCCATTACTCATTCTGAAAGTAATATTCCTTGGCGTTATATTCCCAAAAAAACCAAACAACTATCATCTATTTTACTCTAAATCAGATCATAATTTTAAAAATGAACAACATTCTGTGTTATAGAAGACTTGAAACTATAGATTGAGACCATAAACTCATTAATTAACTGTTTACTGAGGTAATAAATCAAGTTAGAAGTAGCGTCATTTTCTCATAAGCTTACATACAATTAGACTTTCTTTATGAAATCAGTGCTCATTGAAATACTTGACATCATACTGGGTTGGATGTGAGTCAGTGAATCATTGAGTTGTTGTTTTGTCTGTACACACACACAGGGTGGAGTTGAGTGTGCGACACTTGAAATAACTGACTGATCGACACACTCACACCTGTGTCAGCGATCACAGTGACATTGATCTCACGGGGCAGCCGGCCAAAGCATGGAGACATTTACTCTGTAACACTAGTGCAGGGAAGTCCTCCTGTGAGCGTGGCTGTGTTTGTGTTGGAGCCGCAGAAGAAGAAGAAGAAGAAGAAGTAGGTCAGTGTCGTATTTACCTCATACTGATTGTGACTCACTTAAACCTGGACGCAATGCACTTCTTCTTACTAAGATTTCAAGGACAAACGGACACGAGAGACAGAGTGGAATTAAATTTTAAGTTTGACGTCAACCTGAGACTCTTTACTTAACTTTCGCTGCTGATTCACTAACATAATCACCGTTTAATTCGATCAGCTGGACTCAATCTGCAGCTCCTGGAAGTGAATAAACTTAATCATAATATTAGGCTAAATATAATCTGGTGAATTATTTGTACAAACCGTAGTTGTTGTCATACATGAGTCTGGATCTAAGTGGTGGAGTCTTGCCGCTAACATGGCTGGTTAGCTTGTTATCACGTGGCTGTTGACCGGATTTCTTTCTGTCTGCACGTTTACAGATTGTGTCTGACATTAAAACACAATGAGGCTGTTCACGTCTGGCTTTAACATCCAATTTAAACTCACTTCCTCGCTCTACATGCAAATAAACATGCACGCTCAGACAAACATTGACTTTTTTTTTTTTTACACAAATAAAGAAATATTTATGTGTAAGTTTAGCCGAATTTCCATGAAAGCCCAAATAATTAATAATTTGTTGTAAACAGCATTTCATGAAGCTCTTAGAGTTTCTCTGAACACAGAAACTCACAAATGTGTGTTTTTTTAAAAGGGAGTCAGGTGTCAACACACAACGATTCATCCATTCCATCACTTTCTCTGAAAGACACGAGAGCCTCTGAGTGTCTCATGGCTGCACATCATGTTATTATCTCTGACATTCAGCTTCTAGACGGCTTCTGCACCGCAAACCACAGACGGACAGGAACACAGTGAGAACTGTGTGTAGACGGAGTCGCTCTTTCAGGCGCTTCAGCATTTTCGTAATGAGAAAATGGTGTCAAATATCTGTTTTCAGTTACAGAACAGAACGAAAACAGGAATATTTCACTACTAACAAAACCACCCTCAGCTTATTCTCCTGAGAAAAATACAGTTTGGCTGCTTCTTAGCTCTTTATTTTGATACGGATGTGCAGCGTTTGCATCTTTAGCATCTGTAACAGCCGTTTCAAAATTTTTGCAAGGCTTCTGTTTTGTTTTCTGAGTATTTGTTATTGGAAAAAAGCTGAGGAAATACTACCGGTGTACTTCTAAGAATATGTTTATGCTTATCTGTAGACAAACTGATATCTGCAACCACACACACACACACACACACACACACACACACACACCTCTGACCTCGCTGTATGCAGCTGCAGACACACCAAAAATTTATTTTCTGACACAACCTAAAAACCCACAACACTGCACTCAGCACTACTCAGCAGTAACCGAGAGAGTGTGTGTGTGTGTGCGTGGGTGTGTGTGTGTGTGTGTGTGTGAGTGAGAGAGAGAAATGTGCTGAGTTAATCCTCCTCATGTTCGGTGAAAAGAACCCGCATCAGTGTTGACAAACGGTGGAGCCAAACCCCCGACTCTGCTCAGCGACGAGGGGAAATATTAAGCCTGGTGTTATTTTGCGGATGAGATGTAAACACAGCGGTGGTGAGCGTTGGCTCGCTCACCAGTACAGTCGCAGCGTTTCACTTCATGTGAGCCGGGAAAACAGATGTTTCAGAAATGACAAGAACTCCTGTGAGATATTGAACGTCCATCTGTTCAAAACTTCAGCCCAGAGCAGAATGTTTCTACAACTGAACCTCAGATTGGTCTAGCAGCGTCACCATCAAGTCAAAATGAACGTGTTTCTTGGAGGACTTGCGCCACTAACATGCTAAAAGCTTCCACCTTAAGAGATTAAAGTGTCCTCATGCAAGAGCATCAGCAATGTCAGTTATCACTTGTCAGCAAAACCATCATAGACATAAAAAAAAAAACAGAATAGAAACATAAATAACAGGAGAAAAAAAGACAAGAAACAGAGTCACGCTGTCACATCAACATCTGATCACAGAACAGTTCACATGTGTTTAAAAAGCCAATAGTAGCATCAATATATGTTGCTTCAATCTATAAATATCAGTAATAACAACTTTAATATAACTGACAACTCGCTGCATGTCAAAGAGTCACTTTTTGTTCTGAAAGCACAAATCAGAGACGAGCTAGTTTCAATGTGGCTGCGCTAGGCTAGCAGTTTCCCTCTGATTCCAGTGTGTGTGCTAAGCTAAGCTAAACACGGCCTGAACCTACAATAACTGTGAGGTGGAACTGATGACAGTTTTCTCGTCTGACACTGAGCAACGTGTCCAACAAGTGTTTTTCCCACAAAATGTTTTTGTTTCTTTAAGGTTAAAGACAAAAGATCTCCGTCTTTGTTAACCGCTAGATGTTAAATATGCGTCAAATGATCATTTTGGAGTATTTTTATATCAAAATCTTTCAGTTCTCTCCTCAAAAAACCTTTTGTTGACTCATCTTGAACTATATTGTTTCTACAGTCTCATGATTCAGACGCGTATGTACGTGAGTGTTCACGTTACACATCCTGAAACTGTTTCCTGTCGGTGAAATAACTCTGGACTCACTGAAGCGCTGCAGAGATCCAGTTGTTGTATGACATGTTAATGCAGTCTGGTGGTCTGAACAAACACTCTAAACATGAACCAGACCTGCTACACACCCAGCTGTCTTCCAGGAATTACACACACACACACACACACACACACACACACACATTGACGCCATTCTTGCTGAGTGATGCATTATGGGTGTGTGTGTGTGCTGACGTTGGGGTCCAATGCTTTATCGCAGCCCAAAGGAATTTATGAAAACACACTGAAACACGTGTTACAGCTCAGACGTTATCATCTTACTATGACGGTTAATCACATGATGTTTTTTTTACTTCTGATTTAACTTTCTCTTCTTGATTTTCTTGATGTTTGACGTCTTGATGTAGCTCGTTTCATCTGATCAACAGATTACAGCCCAGAAAATTATCTATTTATTATCACACCAGTCAAATAAAAGCAACAAATCTGAGTTGGGATTTTTGTTATTGTTGCTTTAAAACGCTTTAAAACTGCTTTAAAACAGAGTTCTGATGGTTTTATTAAAGTGTTTGTTGCGGAAGAAAACACAGACTATACGTAATGAACATTATTATAAAGATGTAGTAAATAATTAAAAGTTATTCCAGTGATTTTACTGTATTGCCAGACGAGGAGGCGTGACGCCGAAACACAGCCAGTGACATCAGGCCGAATGTTGGTTAGACAACGGCGCCCTCGTGTGGTGATCGCTGTACTACACTAAATATAAACTGGTGAGAATGATCCAACTAAACTGATCCAGAACCAGACTTAACCTTAAATATCACATCTGTTTTTGATATCTGTAGTTCTGACTGTTAAAGCCAAAAAAAACTTGATCATTCAATATAAGAAGCTCGTATTTTGTGTACAGTTTGGCACTTTTTTTGAAGTTTTGTTTTGTAAACTTGTTATCCGAGGTGAAGAATTACATATCAATCTGACCTTTAACTCAACGTGGATTTAAAGTTTGGATATAAAAACTTTAGTTTGAACTTAGGTCATGTGAAACACCATCAAAAGCTCTCGAACAACCACGAGGGCTGTAAAAAAATATCAGATTTTACCCGTTAATAGCCGCTAAGTGCCTGTTTTGTCAAGAACTATTCAAACATGACACTTACTCAGAGTCCAAATGGCCTTTAAAATGAATTTAAAGCATCACAGGACACTTAAAACCTCCTATCAGCGCCTGAATGATCGTTTAAAAACTGATGAAATGAACATATATTCATGCAGAGTGTCATAATTTGATCGGACATCACAAAACTAAGAGTTTCTGAGTTGAACAACACTAATGGCAGCTTCATACAAATAAATAAAATAAAAGTAAAGATGGAAACGGGGAATATACGCCCACACACACACACACACACTGGTTGTGTACTCACATGGAGCAGCAGGTTGTTGTTGTTCAGGTGATCCTGGCTGACAGGTGAAGCCGCAGGATGACAGTCGAGTGACACTCGGTCCCGACACGCTGTGTGACACGTGTACTTACAACCTGCGGGGAAACCAAACGATTAACAGATTTATTGATCGATTTTTCTGATTGTGAATGTTAAATAAGTGCGTCGGGAAAAGACGGGAAAGGTTTATCAATGAAACGTTCATTTCAGTTAATTTCCAATGGGCTTTATTGAGATAAGAGAGAAGAAAATGTGTAAATCTTCAGATACTGAACACTAAACTGACTCATCTCTGACTGTGAGGTCGTACGAGAGGTACGTGCAGGTGTGTCCGTACACAATGTGTGTGTGTGTGTGTGTGTGTGTGTCTGTAACGTATATGCAAATACTCCTCTGATACTGAATTCCCTTTTGCAAATTAAAACCATAAATATTCAAATTCTGACAGGGACACAACGCGAAGCAGGAAAATGTTTCATAATAAGGTCACACAGGGTTTGACCTCATTTTGAGCTTTTAAATGCGACAATTTTCATTTTAAAACTACAGAATAAATCTAGCTGTTGAGTTTTTTTCTTCTACGTGTAGCAGGAACGACCGCAGAAGTAGTTTGGAGCTCGTTGTCAGGTGTTTATTTGTCTGTCAGCCGAGCTCAAAGATGGTCCTGGTTCGATGTTATTATGTAGCAATGTCGCTTCAGTGGCCCGAACACGAACATGTTGACAGACGTCGGTACCACGCCGGTGATTGTGAAGTATTTGTGATGAAAGATTAAATATGTCTGATTTGTGCCGGACTTTTCTGACCCTTAAAAACAAACAAAACAATTCAATGTTCACAGAAATCATGGCAAATTAATACAAGCTAAGACGTTCACTTCCATCACAAAGGTGTTACTCAAACCGCTGTGATTTAAAAAAAAGAGAGAGACTCATAACTTTGTTGTTTCTTCAAGTTCAACGACAAAAAACAAGGAAAATCTAAATTTAAAAAAAGCAAAATATCGGCTCAAAATATCAGATTTTCAGAGACAACAACATTTTATCTGCGGTTTAGAGTTGTTACTCTTCAAAGTTCATTATTTAAAGAACAACAACGGACTCAAAGGGATAAACATGAGTTTAAAGAGCTGCAACGACTTAATCAATCGACGAAGAAATTCACCAACAACAAATATAATTTATGAAGCAAAAACAAGCCGAAGTATATTCACTCAAGTGATGTGTTTAAACAAAATGTTGAGGTACTTAACTTGAATATTTCCATTTTATGCTACTTTACACGTCTCCTTCACTTCAGTTTTGAGGCAAATGTTGAACTTTTTACTCTTAACACACATATTTGACACCTTCAGTTACTTTGCAGATTCTCAATACAAGATATGAACGACGAGTACTTTTACTTTTGTTACATTTTACTACTTTAAGTGTATTTTGATGCCAATACTTTTGTACTTTTTGCTTAAATAAGAGTTGTAACGCAGGACTTTCACTCTTGAGAGAGTATTTTAACACTATTTTGTTGCTATTTTTACTCGATTAAAAGATCTGAATACGTTTTCCAGCACTGTATTTTAGAAAAAACAATCAATCTGACGACTTGTGTTGACATTTATCATAATTTTCAGCCATATTCTGAATTCAAAGTGAAGTTTTACAAATGAAAATGACTCCGTGGTTACAGCTCTAATGTTGTAATCACAATGTCAATTTTGTCCATGACGCCCACCCTTAGTTACGTAACTTCTCCAGGAGTATCTCACACACACACACACACACACACACACACACTGGCCAGAATCCAGCGGCACCATTAACCATTAAATCAGCTCACGGAGAAGAAGAAGACGAGGAAGTGCTTTCTCCTCGCTTTAATCAACGTTACACAATCCAACACACTCCAACAAACACCTACATGTACTGCGTGTGTGTGTGTGTGTGTGTGTGTGTGTGTTCGATCCTACCTGGTGACCTCTTCTTCACGTGCTGTCCGACTTTATCCGACAGTTTGCACATGGCTGCTCCCATCTCCCATCTTCATCTCAAACCCACACGACTCGACATCCTCGCTATTACATCACATCACCTCCTCACGCACACACACACACACACACCTACAGAGGATTAAACCCCTCATACACCGTCTCCCCTCTCTCCTCTCTCTCTGCAGTGTTTCCCGGTGTCTCTCGGCCGGTGTGCTGCTCTACGTCCAGCCTCTGTCAGACTTCAGATGGTTGATCTCTCGCTCTGTTTCCCCGTCTGTCTGTGTGTTGTTGTGCTGAGTGGGTGATTTAACAGTCAAATGGAGGCCACGGTGTGATGGACACACAGACAGGAGAGGAGGGGAGCTGCTGGTTCTGCTGACTCAGTCGCTCTCCGCTGTTTCTCTTTGCTCTCTTACGTAGCTTGTTATGACTAGTGCGTGTGTGTGTGTGTGTGTGTGTGTGTGTTTCCCCCCCGTCACCCTCCATTCATCCGTTCACTTTATCGTCCATCTCGATCCCGGCTGACAATGAACTTGATCCACAGAGGAAGAGAGGAAGAGCCTCAACATCCACACATCCATCCATCATGTTACTCATCTCAACAACTATCGGCCCAACTGGGACGTTCGTGTTCCCCAGAGGACGACTGCGACCGACTTTCATGATCGTCTGACTTTCCCTGTCGCCCCACCACGAGGTTAACTTTTCTGTTTTTGAGGTAAGTTTCTGAAATATCTCAACAGTTATTGGATAGATTGCAACGAAATTTCTCGCAGGCATTCATGTTACCCAGAGGTTGAATCCCTATGACTCATTGGCTCAAATTGTAAGATGTCTATGGTTTCCAGAGGATGAACTACTTTTCCTTTAGCCGCACCATGACGTTAACTTCCCTGTTTTTCTTGCAGGCAGGTTGAATCCTACTGACTTTTTATCGAGCGTCATCATCTATTATGCTACTGTTCCTTGACGTTCATGGTCCCCAGAGGAGGAATACCCCAACTGTTTTTAAGTAGACGCTGTATCTTATCATTTCTGTTTCATCTCTTTCTTTCGGCTGCTTCTCTTCTCTCTTCCTCCCCTCTTTCTGTCTCTCTGCTGTCTCAGGGATAAAAGCTTTTCCCAGACGTCAACGATCGATCAGACTCAATCAGTCTGACAGAAGGAGAGTCAGACACACACACACACGCATACACACACTTCAAGAACTATGGTACAGTATTTATATTTGTTACTTCGAGTCTTTAAATATAAAAGAAACAACTAAAAAATGGACCAAAACAACAATTTCAGTCAGAATTTCACCCAACAGCAGCCTGTAAATCACCACACACACTGCGCTCTTATTGTGAAAGTCCTTGTGTTCTGCAGGATCTCAGATCAGAGGGGTCAAAGGTCGGGAACCACAAACTGGACAGACTGCACAGTTTTTCCTCTCCTGTGTGTGAAACGTATTTTAGCAGCCGCACTCTAATCAGGTCTGTGTGTGCAGAGTGAAGCACAATGAAGCTTCACACTCACCTGCTGACACACACACACACACACACACACATCATTTGGCTTCAGCCGCTGATCCACAGTTCTGGGATACAATAGTCTTAAAATATACATTTAAATCCATCAAAGTTAGAAGGCTGCCACGCTAGCGACTGCGATCTGTAAGTGTTTCGTCACAGGAGATTTTCAAGCAGACCTCGGGACAATTTCCAGCTGATTGTAACAACAAAAACAGGTATTTTCAACCACAAACATGATCTTCTCCTCGACCTAACCAAGCTGCTTTTGGGCCTAAACCGAACCAGATCACAAGCGCAACATAAAATAGAAAACTGAGCCTAAAGAAAGTGTCAACACATCCGCTGTTTGCAGACACGCACAGTTCCAGCATTTATTCTGGCGACTGGGTTGCAAACAGAGAACATATATATACAGTTAATTACTCTATAAACATAAACACATCCACACACAGGTAATAATTCTGTGGTGCAGTCAGTCCAGCAGACGACAGCGCTCATATTTTGATGAAGCTGCATTGCGTTGTTGTGAAAAGTTGAGTCGCTCAGCTGTTTTTTTTCCCAGACACCCCTGCATTGTTTTGTTTGTTTTGTTGTTGCCCTCTGCGTTTGGCACGTCCACTGTGCTGATGTGGTGGCTGCTGCCGCTGTTCGACCCGCTCGGTTCTGACCCGGGTTGATTTCCCTCCTCGGTTCGATTAGTTTCAGACACACAGACTGCAGAAAATACGGACGGAGCTTCTGGTTCGGAACAGTGAAGCCGATGACGACGTCGCGGTGGGTTTACGGCAGCAGAGGACCAGAACAACCACAGTTCAATCAGTGGATCAATGAAGGAAAATCTATTATTAATATTACCATTTTGATTTTAAAGCGTTTTAACGTCAAGCGTCTGTCTAAATATGTTTCCTAACATGACACCGCGTCAGGGCTTTACTTCAATACATCAGCAGAGATTGTGGGCTGTAAATGTCTGTACAGTAGAAAACAAAGACAGGTGTGTGTGTGTGTGTGTGTGTGTGTGTGTGTGTGTGTGTGAGGACAGGTGTTTGCTAAATACAGCAGCCATCTGTTCTTTTCTGTTTCTTTATGGTGTTTCTTTATTCCCCCTTTTTAGTTCTTTCTCTCGACATGTTCGGACACGTTCTCAGGTGATTTATCTGAGCCGCTGGGAACTGAAACTATGATCTTATTACACACACACACACACACACACACTTTGTAAATAGCTGCAGACACAATGCATGTGGACGACACTGGAGAGCCTGAACACAACTATTTGTTTCTAGTTTTTAATCATTTTCATCCATCAAATTTAATAAAGAAAAAGAGTTTAAACTTGTTTATAAGTTGATATTTTTTATATTTTCTTCCTACACGTGAGATTTTTTGTTTCCTGCTGCCATAAAACAAACGTTCAGCTCAGTTTACAGCGAGCAGGTTCGTCTCCCGCTGAGGAGACTGAACACGTTTCCTCTGGAGAGGAACGATGATGCTGATTATATATTAGATAAATATCATGTTGTACTGAGAGAAATAAAAGCTTTAAAGAGTCGAAATGTAGTTTTTTAAAGCTTGAATCTAATTTAAGAAAGTTTAAGGAGACTTGCATAATGTTTTGAGTCTCTGATGTGTTCGAGGAACATTTGGCAGCCGTGAGGAAGGAAAACTCAAATACAGGATTCTACTTTCTTCAGCCTTTCAACACATTATGAACGTCTTCAGCTTAGCTTTTCTTCAGTTTTGAAATATGTTCATCCTATAATTACAGGGAAGAGTCGGCACCATCTTTTGAAGACACGGAAACAATCTGGAAAGTAAAACAAAATTCAAGCTGGAAGCAAACGCTCGAGTCTCACCGGAGTTCCTCCACAGCAGGACGACCTCCAGTCGTCCGGAGCGTTGCATCACTTTCGGAAAGCGGTCGAAAAATCCCGACACTCTCCTCAAAGATTTACCAAAGTTTTTGGCAAAGCCCATCGCTCACACACACACACACACACACACACACACACACACACACTGACAGCAGACTGTAGACGGCTCCAGTATTTTGCACGGTGGTTCAAAATGAGCCTCCATCGTCCTTCACGAGCTGCAGTTCAGTGTGAAACTCTCTAAAGTTACATTCCACCACTGCTGACAGGAAGA